>CM076570.1:1526239808-1526508324 GCA_034641835.2 Pinus albicaulis
ATATATATATATATATATATATATATATATGTTTAAAACATATGTATATATTAAACTAGCAAAACATTAAAGAATCCTTTCCGTCGGACTTCAAAAGTCTGAATAGATTGAATTTCAAACGAAATTCGCGTTCCAAAATGGGATGCTGACGTCTGCCTAATTTTAACTCGAATTCTCAATCCAATGTGCCCTATAAAAAATTCGGGTCCAGTTTTCAGGTTTTCAGATTCCCTTCAATTTCATGCGATCCAATAATAATGCTCCACGTGTCCTCCTTTTGAATTTACAAAACTGTCAGGTAAATTTCTGTTTGTTTAATTTCTGGTTGGTGAATTGCGTTAATGCTGGTTGTTGTGTTTAAATACAATCCTGTACAGAAATATGGCTGTGACCGTCTACAAAAAAAACTTGCAGGAATTTTAAATGCTGAATTAAATTTCTGGATGGCATGTAAGCAACCTCCAAAAAAAAATGTTGCTGCTGCATCCGTCCTTCTGCTGCAGCAGTTGAAGTTAAAATTCAACAGCACAGGGTTTAATAAGTGAGGGTGTAAATGTAACTTTTTGTCGATAGTACTGGATTAAGATCATCTATTCATTTTTGTAGGGTCTTATGGTGTTTGGTTTTTTAGTTTTGGGTTGGGCTTATTGAGTCTAAGATAGTTTTTGAGTGAAAAAATTGCTATCGGGTATTAAAAAATTTTGGTTCTTTTGTCAAAATTTATGAGCTTGTTAGGAAATACAAAACTGACAATGGTTGTATCTTAAATTTGTGGAAAATAATTTGAAATGAAACCTTTTTGTTCAGGTTGTTGCAGCAGGTGCAAACCCCGTTCAAATTACTAGGGGCATTGAAAAGACAATAAAGGCCCTTGTTTCGGAACTCAAAATTTTGTCAAAGGAGGTAAACGCTTGCCTTTTGAGTAGGCTGGTTTTCCTTTTTGCTGATGGTTTGGTGTATCTAATTGAATTAGTTGCCTAATGTATTTTTGGTTGCAAACTCCTTTTCATTTTTCATACAGTATTGGCCTTGTGGAATACATTTGATTGTGTGGTCTTGTTAGATCTACAACATTTGTAGTTGTTTAGTCTTATGGCCGAGGTGCACTTTTATTATGGAAATAGTTGATGCAATATTGTGATGCAGGAGCATCAAGGGCGTTTTTCTATTTTGTAAATATGTTAAAAGGGGGTGTGATAATTTTTAATATTTTATTAATTAATTTGAATAAAATAGGAGAAGGTGAGGATTTTTGTAAATATCTTTTTATTTAATAAAAGGATATGAGGGAATTTAATTAGTTGAAGGATTTTAGGGATAAAGATCTATCCTTTAGGGATGTTGAGAGATTTAGGGGTTTTTTGAGGAATTGAAGGGATTGAGCATTTAATTAAATGATTTTTTAAAATTGTATAAATAGAAGGGGGTTTTGAGAGAAAAACACATTAAGATTGGGAGAGAGTGTGAGATTGAGAGTAGGCTTAAACAACAAGGCTGTAAGCCTTCAGCAATTGTAAAGGGCCACAGAATTGAAATATCTGGCCAGCAAAAGTTTGTAAGTCATTGTTTTGTTTCAGTTTATATACATTGATTGATTGTGGAAGTTATATTTATTTCTAGTTAACTGTATATATGATTGAGGTATCGATTGTTGGAAAGATCGACCAAAGGAAACCTGCAATAAAAGGAATTGTGAGATCGATTTATGTGTCCAAGCTAAAAGGATTGATATTAAAATAACAATTGTTATCTGTGCATGAGCTTATGAATGGTTTTGTTATATCGATCTGAATTTGATTAATAGAAAATGAAAAAAGAAGAGCACCAGCATTTTAATACATTTTAAGTCTACAGTTTTGGTGTGAAATCCTGTACGCAAAACTCTATTATGTCACGCTTGTGTAATCCTGAGGGGTCGATAGCAGAAATTGCTATTCGTTAGTGCGTTGAGAGTTCTATTGCGTTGAATGGTAAAGGAGTATATATGTATTGAAACGTGAATGGGTTCAAAAGACCGTTGAATATGTTTACCCTGTTATGATAGATGCCGTAGGCCGATTGCAGAAACAGTCTTTGGCAAATGCGTGAAGTAACAAGATATAGTCTTATGCATAACTGAATTCAATGTTTGGGTTTTGTGAGTTTAACTACGGGAAGAAGGAATGATGGAGTGCGCCTACAGCGTAAATGTATTAATGTTGACTGTCAAACGCTGAAAGAACAGTAATGCGTTGAATTCACAATAGGTTGCAGAAGACTGATGGGAGTTAATGAATGCCGGAAGGGCGTTTTAAAGGAAATCAACAACGTGGAAGATCTGTCTAGAATGAAATTCGATTGTCGGACTTTTAAATTTGCAGAATTGAAAACGATTTCCTTGTTTCATTAAGAAGAACAGATTTTGTTGACGTTGAAGTAACTGTGTTTATTAAGTTGCAGGTGGAAAAGCAGTGGAACGCTGTGATCAGTTTACAAGTGACAGGTTCTGCGTGCAAGAGGACGATGTGTGCAACGAAGTGCAACGAAACTTGGAAGGCGCTGAGCTGGTTGTAATATGTGTGAACAATTAATTTTAAATGAAATTGCTGAACGCTGGTGCAGAAAATAGATCGGAACAATTTGTCAGGTCTATATGCAGTATAAAGGATGGAACGTTGAAAACTGGATGCGGAAGTAGTAAGAGTTGCGTGGTCAGATTGTCCATGGAGGTAAGTGAATGAAATAACAGATTGTTGTTTGCGTTGAGATTTTGGTGACATTTAAAAAAACTGGAACAGAAGATTGTGCAAGTCCACGTGCAGCATGGAGACATAAATAAATGTTCATAGAAGAAATCAAAATTTGTTATGCTGATTCACAAACATGGCAATGAAGATATGTTGTGTGAGAAATGATAACCTATGAAAGCATATTTTGAAATCGATCTGCATCAATAACTTATCAGTTGAATTTTTAAGAGAGCAAATGTGCATACACTGGGTATGAAGTGATTTTGAAAGGGCAAGGGCGCACATCAAAATTTGGGTTTTCATACTTTCCAAGTACTGAATTGAATGTGTTAAAGTAAAAGGTGCATGATTTGGCTCTGTAATTGAATGATGAGTATGAAAGTCTATACACATGGATTGGAAATGAACTTTTGTATAAAGTTATGTTTTAAGATTTGAGATTTGGGTTTTATAAAATCCCTATGAAATGGGAATGAGGTATGATGAAAGTATGTGAGTTAATCATGGAAGTTATGGTGAAATTTTGGGATGATGTGTATAATACCATGTGAATATTGGCATGGTTTAAGGAAGCATTTGAGTATTGTTTCAAAAGTTTATGAAATTGCCTGAAGGTGAGTGGATCAAGATTGATAATATTGAATGATTTTGAACATATATTGGAAAGCTTCCACAGGTTGAAATGGGAAAGTGTGAATTGACCAGTGATTGAAGTTTTTAATTCGGGTAAATGCTGGGATGCATTCTTCTATGCACAGAGATTAATGATCCTGGATATTGCAGGCCTAGCCCTGCGTCATATTGTCATTTAATCCTTACTGCAGGGTAGCATGTTGAGAAGTTTCTTGTGAAACATTTGGTATTCAAAATGACACTTGATCCTATACAGAATCATGCACTTGACTTCAAAATTCATATTCAAAGTGTGCTAGACAATTCTTGCAAAATTTCAAATATTTATGTTGTTTTAAACCATTATCTTTTTCATGTATTGGATGCTGAAAATGAGAAAAATACTTTGGTATGAAACCAACTGGTGAATAATTTCTAGCAAAACAACCACTTCCAAGACATGATTTAGAAGTAGAACATATGTACTTATGAAGCATAGAAAGATATCCTTGATGCATTGTCAATGTTTGGCTAGGGTTATTTTTGAAGAAAATAACTCCTTATTCCTAGAATAGTGATCTTCAATACAAGTAAATGCCAGAGAAGAGAGATCATCGTGTGATGCAACAAAACTGAAATTGGACCCCCAAGGAGAGCTGGTGTGTCTACAATCGCTCTGTCAGCATTTTCCCTTGGTGTACCCGTTCTTTTCCTCCAGCCTGAGTCTTAATTGACTTCTTCTTTCTTCGGGTTTATTTATCAAATTCGTAGAATTTGATAAATAAATACTATCCACAATGGTTGGACTTTAATTTATATTCCTGACTTTATATTATCTCCAATCCTTATAACCAATGTTTAAATTTCAACACTTTGTATTTATACTCCACGTTTCTTTTTAAATAAATAACTTGTAATGAACTTTCGGCTCTATATTTCACCACCCAGCCTTACAAAAATCACGCTCCAGACTTATGCTAATTATCCGCCAATCGTTTAATTAAACAATTTCATTATACTCCGACCCCACCTATATATATCAATAACCAATCAAACACTCGTATCATACCTGGCTATCCTCCGCACACCTTAGTTAACCTCCGGGCAAGTTCAGCGTGCGACCACCGTCCGATGGCCCTTCTCCAAATCAACGACTCTTGGAAATTTCGCTCGGCTTCCAATGTCGGGCTTTAACGTGCGATGGCTCGGGTTAAACGGTGGTTTTCCGGGGGTCACTTCGCCACGTGTCGCATTCCCTATGGAATCGCTCGCGAATAGGAAATACCGCCTACTCCGCAAAAGCGGTGCGATATGGGCAACCGGCTTTTGTGATTCCGCTCGTGGTTTTGGTAGAGGGCTTGACCACGGGTGCAAGTCTGGTTCCGCTATCCTTTTTTTTGTTAACTCATGTCCAATCCTTGGGTCAGGTTCCGAAAGCACAACAATTTTGTCTCTTTATTAAGCGGGATTTTTATATTTGAACAATTTTCATGACCCCGGTTCTCTACACAGACCTCGCCTTCGGGTGGGGTGAGTTCACAGGGCTATCCAAAAATTTACGGGAATTCAAAGACAGAAGAATGGAATTATTAGTACCCAATCGCATCACAGTTAAAAAATTCTTCACAATTAGCAGTTCAAGATAATTCAATGGCAACTAAGCTTGGGAATCATTTAACTGGAAACAATTGTTCACACACAGAGGTTTATTGCAGAAATCCCCTCTCTATTCTTCTCTTCCCTCTCTACTTTTATTCATCCGAGGAATTAAAATTTATATACATAGCATATGGCTCTTCGGTTCCTCTGAGAGGACCATTCTAGAAATCAAAAGGTCTAATTATAATAATTCAACTAACTGAAACTGTTCGACTCCTACAACTCTAACTAGTCTAAGTAATACAGTCAGCTGAGGTATTGACACCTAGCTATTACAACTCAAATGTTTTCGAACCCTCCTAGCCACAACATGTGGACAAAACCTCCTACATTGCTGGCTAGTGCCTAATGCCCTTGCATCATCGTGTGACATAAACCTATTAACAAAAGTGAATTCCTTGAATTTCACCAAATATTTTCTTTGAATTCCTTGCTTTTAAAAGCCAATGATATCCCTTATTGTGTTAATGTTACATAAATTCCTTATCCTAGTGCCTCACACTCTACTATGAATGTTTTACCAAAAGTAGGTGCAACCGATGTTGGTGTAGAAGACATGGCATCCATTAAAAGAGAGAATGCCAAAGTAGCCTCATCATTCCATACAAATGATATTTTCTTCAAGAGATATGTGAGTGGACTTGAAATGCATGCATAATTCTTAACAAATGATCAATAATATCATGTAAGTCTAAAAAATCTTCTAAGAACCTTGATTTTCTTAGGAATAGGTCATTTTGTAATAGCTTGCATCTTTTGAGGCTCCAACTTCACTCCTTCCTTTAAAGCAATATGAACCAAATACTCGAATTTTTATTTCCCAAAAGCACATTTGGATATTTTTACATAAAAATGATTGTTCTCAATAATTATTTATATAACTTTTCCACATGTTTAGTGTGGTATTCCCATGATTTATTATAAATATGTGTATTATCAAAGAAAACCAACAAAAATTTTATAAGATGGGATCAAACAAAATTGTTCTTAAGTCGAGCCCGCCAGACTTCAAACGACGATAAACCATAATTCAAACCAAATTCGCGTTCCAAAATAGCCTGCTGACGTCGGCCAATTTTGTGATGCAAAAACCAAATGAATTCCGCCCAAATATTTTTCAGGTCCGAAGTTGCGCTGGCGTATGGAGGGAGAGTTGTGACGCGAATTTCTTATCAAATTCGCCCTAATATTTTTCGGGTCCGGATTTCCACTACACGAGCGGCCCAAACAAAGATCCGCTCCAATCAATTTCTGCCGCGTGTCCTCAATAAAAACTTGCCCTGCTCCTGGCTGCGAGTGCATTCGATGGCATTTAAGGTGATGGGACATGGATATGGCGATTTCATATAAATCACATTAACATTTAACGCTGTTCAGTTAAGTTTTCACATTAAATCCGCATTAATTAATTTTTAACACTGTTCAAGATCGGACCTCCACTCCTCTTAGCGATTCCACATGCTCCAATATGATCTGGCCTTCGGCTCTCATTATTAATGATCAGAGATTAATTATGACGGGCGTCCTTTGATTGCATTGCAATCGGGTCGAAAAAATGGCGTTTAGCTATGGTTTTTCAGACGAGCCGGTTGCTGGATTACACTGCCTGCTAACTGTGACGATAAGGACAAGTGGCCAGCTGAACTGCTGCCTAGACCTTGCAGCATATCTGCATTTCTATCGGTTCTGTCTCTGTTTGTCTTCCTCTGTTAATTGGAATTTTGCTTCTCCGTCTCCTCTTATGCCCACTGTGCCTGAGACTGCACCCATGCCTCGCGTGCGTCATAGGATGCGTTGCCGCAGGGGGAGCACTAGAGGTAAACCCCTGCGGGCTCCCTCCAGCCCTTCAATAGAGTCGACTTCCGGCTAGTCTAGTGATTATTACGCAGGTCGATATCCAAATACTAGGAGTGGGTGGGGTCGGGTTGTATGATCTGGCCACCGTATGGATTCCCCTGCTCCTCGCTTCCCCATCGCTAGTTCACCTTCTCCCATGACACGCACTGCGCAATTTTCCTTTAATTGCTCTCCCAACCGCCCGCAAATCACGGCTTTAGTCACCGTGGTCTTCCACGAGGAGGCCCAAACAGAGGAAGAATGCACCCGTCCGGCGGGTCTGAGCTCGGAAAAAACTGGCCAGCATTCGGGCCTTCAAGAGGGGAGCCGTGGCATGCATGTGGAGGTAGCACCTAGCGATCTTGGACCTTCCGAAGGATGGTGCCGAATCGTGGAGGAACCACCGGAGGAGTAGTTTGGTTAATTTATTTTTCTTGCTTAGCAGGCCCACTTAATTTGGCTGCTTTTAGATTATTTATGTGCTGGACCTTTGTAATATTTTTGAATTCTGTAAATTAAACGTTCAAGACTGGTTTCCCCGTATGAGGGCAGTCTTCTTAATTTTTTGATAACAAATTTTCCACGAGTCTGGCCAGGAAATGTTTTTGACTTCGGTGTAATTTTATTCACAATGTTAATAGATTAACTTTACTTAGAATTCTCACATGATTAGCGTTTTTCTTGATCTGTTCAAGGATTTTGGGTACTTTAATTTGTATTTGGAACAATGGACGTCAGTACTCTATCTATTGCTTTACTGTTCTACATACTTCTATTTCACTTTCTTATAGATGCCTCGGGCATATTTGGATGCTTTCTCAGATTGTCGATAATCTCCATGTGGACCGTGTTAGAGTCAGTCTTTGCAGCCTTCCTCCAGTGATCAAACATGCTCTTACAAAGTGATTTTAAGGTGTCAAGGTCAAATTTTGTCATTTCAATGAGTCTTCAAGCAAAATTTGGTCACTAGGCATTAGGTCTAGGGTTTGTTTTCACTCTTTTCAAAGTTGTCCAAATGTCGGTCCATGTCACCATTCAGCTGAGTGTACCATCATTCAAATGGTTTTCATCATCATGTCAAGTTCCATTGGGTCATTTTACAGCTTGTTCATGCTTCAGTTGTGCCTAGGTAAGGTCCATTTCCCTCTCCTAGGGTTTTGGAGGTAATTTCTCTTGGATGGTCAAATCATTAGAAAAACTTGTATCCTGATGTTCATAAACCTTCCCCTATCATTAATGTACCTTATTAAACACTTCCCATCACTGAGATCCCCCAAATTCCTCATTTTTCCACAAACCCTAGTTTCTTGCCACAACTTGGCAATTTTCTAGGCTAGGCCTGTGTTTTGCCCTTTTGGACCCCTTCCCCTCACTCAATCTCTGAGATTCCACTTTCCCCTACTTCCTAACATCTCTCCCTACTTCCAAAAATTTCCCCAAGAATTTAGAAGCCCCTTATCCCCTTCATTTCGCTTCATTTCGACAAAATCCCTTGTTTCACACATCGGGATAAGTTTCACTCAAAATATGTTTCAGAGAAATCAAAGATGAATTTTGGAAACCTGAGAGAGGTTTTTGTCCAAAACATCCCAAGGAAGAAACACCTCCTTCACTTTTTACTCAGGTATCATGGTTTTATAGAAATGTCAAAAATACAATCGCCTCGGGAGAATTGAATGCACCTCTGAAGTGACCTTGGGAAAATCAATATTTATCCTAGCATGGTTGGCCAAATGACTTGCATGATGAGTCAAATGATAACTAGACAAATATATCTTTCCAATGAGCTATCATGAGCTCAATTTGGAGTTGAGGAATACCTTCAAAAGTTGACTGCAACAGCGCTCTTCCTTGAGGCAGCCTCATTCTGCTCATTTTGACTAGTGTTGGGAGAATTGATTTTTGACAGGGTAAATGAAATCCAAATTGCATAATTCCACTTGTGTTGGAAAGTAGACTCCAAGATATTTCCAACGAGCTATCGCACGCCTGATTTGGACATCAGGAAGGCCTCCAAAAGCTTCCTACAAAATGCACTATGTAGCTACTCATAGAAAAGTGCGCGCTACCCATACAGGAGGGGCGCTACCCACTTAACCTCCTCAGCCTGTGTAAAATAACAAGGGCGCTACCCACTTGAGGGGCGCTACCCACTTGGGCAGGGGCGCTACCCACTTAGCAACAGAGCCCAGAAATTTGTGTTTTGCGCCCAGTTTTGATTCAAATCGACTCCAACAAATTGCAAACAGGTTTTTATCATTGCTCAGTAGATTTTTATCATGCTTGTGATGATTTTGATGTTGGGAAAGAGGCCATGTTTGGAGAAGAATATATAAACCCTACATTCACATGCAAAATAATTCCTCAAGGGTTTTTGGAAATATATGGACAATTTTGTGAAAAGTTTGAAAACTCTTGAATGATAAATGTGCTCATGCCTTGGCACGTTATGTACATGATCCTCACGCCCTCAGTTATCATTTTATCATTGCTATCATGCCCTTTCATGTTTTTGCACAGTTTCATGTTGACTAGTATATAGCCTCCATCACCATATCACTGCTGCCATCACCATAATATTGCCACTGTCATGGTCATTTGTATCACTATGGTTATTGTCATGATGTCCCTATTCTCCAGTTCATAAAACATAGTCCCATACTTGTTGCCCCTTTGACAAATTTTGGCCATCATTATAAAATTGTACCATGCATCTGCATTTGGTTTTCATTTGTCAAAATTGCTTATGATCGAAACAGTGATAGTTTTCATGCCATTAAAACAGAGTCATCCTCATTATGATTTTGTTTTTCTGTGATACTTGGGTACATGGGTGACATCTATTGGGTTTTGAACATACATTAAAACTTTGCTTTCACTGCACATATATCAGCATCCATGTTACAAATATCTTGTTCAAAGCCATGTCAGAGACAGAGTCAGTTTATGAGCAGGAGTCGGATAGTGATTCCAAAGCAGAGGGTAATGTGCCACGGAGGCCTCACAGAGGTGGCAAAGGTGGTAAACCATTATTGGGCTCGCATGCATGTCTGCAAAGCGAGAATGAAGATTCTGAAGAGGAGGTTGAGCGAAGCACTAAAACGGCGGAAAAGGCCTGATCCATTCCGGATTTTGGCTGAGGCTTCGTTGGCTGGGCAAGATACATGATGGAGGGTATTCACTCCGAATTTGAGCAAATTCAGAGAAATTTTTGTCATTTTGAAATTTTTGGTCTCAAAAACAGGTTTTTCAGTTAAGCGGGTAGCGCACCCATATGCTCACTTTTTTTCGGGACACTTGCTGAAGGAAATTTTTGCATTTTTGGATTTTTCATGGTAAGTTATGCATCCTCGGGCATTTCCGAAGCATTTCATCAGATTATGGATGGTCAAAAAGCTCAAAAACACCATGAAAACCACCTTGCTGCCACCTTTTGCACCAGCAGGAAGTACTTCTGGGAGAATGAAGTTTTGGAGGGGAAAATGAGCTCCAAATTGCGAAATTACACTTGGGTTGGATAGCCAACATCCAGGGCTTTCCAACAAGCTATCATGAGCTCAATTTGGATGCCGGGAAGTGCCTCAAAATCAGGTTGAAATGCGCGCTACCCACTCAATTCAGGCGCGCTACCCACTTAAATTTTTGGCTGAATTTTCAATTTCCAGCTCAGAATTTCGGCCAGTTGGGATCAGTTTTGCTTGTGGATGAAATTTTTGGGTTTTCATGATGTAAATTGATGGTTGGAATGTAACTTTGGCTCATTTTTACCTATTCTAGAAGATTCACTCTCAAAAAAGTGAAAATCATGTAAATGAATCAGTTTCCACTCTTTTAGAGGCAAGTTGTTAGTTGCCTAGATTTTAGCTCCTTGATTAGAATTTGTTGGAACTGCTCCTAGAAGGAGGATTTCGACCCCTAGAGGTGTGGGAAGGGGTTAGGATGCTCTATATGATGTAATTTCTCAATCATTTTCAGAGGTTGGAGAGGTTGGACTCTTGGGAAACTTTGGCACACATTGTACATATTTTTCATATTTTGGCTAAGGAAAGATCAGAGGTTTTGCAGCACCTGTTGGGATTCTTGTGGCTTTCAGTTCTTAATGGTGTTTTCTCTCAGTTTATTGTAAGTTCCTTCATGTTTAATGTATGCTATTTCTCATTTATGCTTCTTAAATTAAATGAATGAGTAGATGAGGTTGAATCCATTGTTCACAGTGCTCTGCCTTTGAATTCATTTAGTTTTTCATGTTTTTGCCTGTTTGAAAAGGATCCATGTTCATCCTTGCCCTTTTCAGCTCCTTTTTGTTCTGATCCATCCATATATCCAATCAAAAGCATTAAGACTATTGCCTACCTCGCCCCAACTCGAAATCTGCAAAGATCTGACCTTATCCCCGGACCCAAAATTGTTTTTTCCCATTTCTCCAACGAAAACCCAAAAAATCAAAATCAAACATTCCTATCTCTTTACTAGCCTAAAATCAGTATTAATTTTTCATTATAAGTCATCTCAGCCCCTTTGAAGATCCTTTGCTGAGATAGACCCGGAGAGAGCCCTCTCCTGTCCTCGTAGGGCTAGCTACGAGGCTGAGCGTGGTTTGATGTAGCCTTGAGTTTTACCTTATTTTAGCCTAGGATAGATTTGAGCGCTAACATAGTGGCGACTCCACTGGGGAGAAACTCAAAACGTTTGCTTGTTATAGACGGAGTCTGAAGTCACGCCAGGTAGCCTTCGAAACGCTGTTGCTATGCATCAGCGAAGTAGATAAACGCTGCTTCAGTCGATCTCTGGTTTAACTTGTAATCGTAGCATTTAACTTGTAAATTGCCCCAGTACATGTATCGAGTTCAGATCTGATGGTTGATGGTGGACAACGATCAGACATAAGAAGGCTGAAATCATTCACCTGGTGACTCCAATTCAAAGTCTGGAGGACTGACTCCTTCTCTGAGAAAATGGAAGGATCTTACACAAAGTTCAGGTATCTAAAGTGGAATGGTATTCAGGATCTAATCTGATTTCTTGTAAATTACTTCTTTGCTGGTCTTGAAGCTGTCCTGAAAGTTTTTCAAAATTTGTTGTATGATAAAGGTGATCAAAATCTTCACTCGACCCATTCAAAAAGTGTAAATGCTGAGTTTCCCTTTGATCCTGGTCTCCTTAATTTTCCCACATATTATGATGACTCTCTTCAGAGTGGTGAGCCTAAAGAAAACAAAACTGATCCCACAGCTCTTGTACATGCCCCTACACCTTGTAAAATTCCAGATCGGTACAAACCTCTTGTTTTACCTTCGGTTCTTCATGCTTTCCCTACAAATTATGACCTATATATACCGAGATTTGATGGTGAATGTAACAATGTCAACGCTGAGCAACATGTGCAGAATGTTGAGACTTTTCTAGATCTTTTTGAAGTTGATGATGAAGATGTTAGTATTAGGCTTTTTGCTCTTTCTTTGCAAGGCCAAGTGAAGAGTTGGTTCAAAGCCCTGCCTGATGCGAGCATCACAAATTTCCAGCAGTTCGTCACAGTTTTCCTCGATAGATGGATGATCGGACAAAACTTTTTGTTGATTATAGAGGAGTATAACCGGCTGAAAAGACTGCCAGGGGAGACAGTACAACAATTTTTTTCCAGATTTAACCAAGTTTATTATTCGATGCCAGTTGATATAAGACCTTCTCCTAGATCTGCTCTCTTGCACTATCCGGGTGCCTTTGATCCGAAAATGGAGTTTCAGTTGAGAGAAAAGAATATTGCAACACTTCACGAGATGCAGAACAAGGCAGTGAATGTAGAGGCTCATTTGCTGATCCGGAGGGCAAGGTTGAAGGAAGAAGAAAAGAAGAATGTTTCAGAGCAGCTGACACTTTCAGAGGAAAAGCTTGATCTTTTCGTAAACGCAGTAGAAGAGATGGTGCGGAAAATAACTGCAAAAAATGAAAATGACATTCAAGAACAAGTTGTTGATCCAAAACATTTTGTTTCTGATCCCAGTAGTCATAGTGATTGTTTTATAGATCATTGTGAAGAAGAGAGAGTTGTTGATATGATGTGTATGTTTGATGATGTGTTTTATACTGATGAATTGCCTCAGTTTGATCAGTATGATGATGATTATGTTCTCCGAACAAAAGCTAATATTGCAGACGAATCAGTAGCTAGTTTGTGCGAGGAGGAAGTTCACTTTCAGCAGCTCGAGTACAGTGATCAACCGATGCATATCAGCTATGGAAATGATGAGGAAAGTGCAGAAAATTTTGAAGTAAGTGAAGGATCTTTTCCTTTTTGTTTTGATTCGTTTCAGTTCATTAGAGATAACTTCCATGCAATCATAAATCAAACGTCAACAAGTCAAGATCTGGATCATCTTGAGGGCAATGAAAACTTCTCATATTTAGACTTGTAGCCCCCAAAAGTCATAGATTGTCAAGTTGCAGCCGAAGACTTGGAAGTGGGCACACATGATTTAATGATTCAAGGTGACTCCGTACCATTCTGTTTTGAATCATTTCAGTTTTTGAGAGAAAAATTGCATAGTAAATCTTCAAATGAGCAGCCTGTAAGAAATCAGCAATCTCTCAGTGTTAATGTTGAGGATGAGACAGATAATGAAATTCTTGAGCAGCCTGTAGCATCAGATTTGCAGCCACCAAATGAAATTGAAGGTCAGATTACAGATGAAGTTGTGGAAGATGAAATACATGATTTGATGATGCAGGAAAATTCTATACCCTTTTGTTTCGAAGCATTTCAGTTTATAAGGCAGAATCTTCGTAATATATCTCAAGAAAAAGAGGAACAGCAAGTAGGATGTCATACAGTTTCAAGGGATACAGTGCAGCATTCTTCTCAAGTTTTTGATGATCCTATTGCTCGTGTGTTGGATGATGTTTGCTGTAAAAGTTTTCCTTCATTAGCTAACCATGTGCCGGAAAAGAATGTTGATGATAATCTTATTCAAAAGTTGCCTTCATTGTCTTGTCTAACAGATTTTTCATTACAAATCTCTCATCAAGGTTTGCAGTCATATGAGGAGATTAATAAAGGATACTTTTGCTCTATCTGGAATCAGCAACGGAGTTTGGTATTTCATGAATTTCAGGATCCTTTTGATAGCTTGCTACAATCACCAAATAAAAGCACCACAGATGTGAGGAAAAGTTTAAGATCAAGGTATGGAGATTATCTGGACCAGAGCTATGTTTATGAAGATCCTTTCGCGGTATTCTTGCAGTCATCCAGTCAATTCATGCTTTGCAAGTTTATCAGCAGTCCACTTGGTTCAAAGTTTCCATGGGAGTTGCCTTTCAGTAGTTATTTCTCGTTGTTCATAAGCAAGCATTTGGGAAGAAATCAAACAGCAGCCAGCATGCTTACATGGTTGCATTGGCTGTTCCATTACACTTGATCGGGTGGTGTAAAGCACAATTAGAGTAGGTTGTATTGAATAAGCTCTACTTTGAGCATCTTTTCTAGTTTGTCAGTTGTGTTTAAGTATCGAGTCAGTTTTTAGTTGAGTGAGAGTCAATTTGTGTCGTCAAGTCATCAGTTTTCAGTCATGCATTTCAGTTTGAGTTTTTTATTCCATTGCCCAATTGATAAGGCACTGGTCTGCTCTCCCAAAGATTTGCCGTTCTTGGCACCTCCAAGGAGCTACCATCCCCATTGGAGCCAATGTTAGAGTTAGTATTTGCAGCCTTCCTCCAGTGATCAAACATGCTCTTACAAAGTGATTTTAAGGTGTCAAGGTCAAATTTTGTCATTTCAATGAGTCTTCAAGAAAAATTTGGTCACTAGGCATTAGGTCTAGGGTTTGTTTTCACTCTTTTCAAAGTTGTCCAAATGTCGGTCCATGTCACCATCCAGCTGAGTGTACCATCATTCAAAGGGTTGTCATCATCTTGTCAAGTTCCATTGGGTCATTTTATAGCTTGTTCATGCTTCAGTTGTGCCTAGGTAAGGTCCATTTCCCTCTCCTAGGGTTTTGGAGGTAATTTCTCTTGGATGGTAAAATCATTAGAAAAACTTGTATCCTGATGTTCATACACCTTCCCCTATCATTAATGTACCTTATTAAACACTTCCCATCACCGAGATTCCCCAAATTCCTCATTTTTGCACAAACCCTAGTTTCTTGCCACAACTTGGCAATTTTCTAGGCTAGGCCTGTGTTTTGCCCTTTTGGACCCCTTCCCCTCACTCAATCTCTGTGATTCCACTTTCCCCTACTTCCTAAAATCCCTCCCTACTTCCAAAAATTTCCCCAAGAATTTAGAAGCCCCTTATCCCCTTCATTTCGCTTCATTTCGACAAAATCCCTTGTTTCACACATCGGGATAAGTGTCACTCAAATGATGTTTCAGAGCAGTAGAAGATGAATCTTGGAAAACTGAGAGAGGTTTTTATACAAAACATGCCAAGGAAGAAAAAATCCCTCACTTTTTACACAGGTATCATGGTTTTAGAGAAATGTCAAAAATACCGTTGCCTCAGGAGAATTGAATGCACCTCTGAAGTGACCTTGGGAAAATCAAGATTTCTCCTAGCATGGTTGGCCAAATGACTTTCGTGATGAGTCAAATGATAACTAGATAGAAATACCTTTCCAATGAGCTATCATGAGCTCAATTTGGAGTTGAGGAAGACCTTCAAAAGTTGACTGCAACAGCGCTCTGCCTTGAGGCAGCCTCATTCTGCTCATTTTGACAAGTTTTGGGAGATTTGATTTTTGACAAGGTAAATGAAATCCAAATTTCAAAATTCCACTTTTGTTGGAAATTAGACTCCAAGAGCTTTCCAACGAGCTATCACACGCCCGATTTGGACACCGAGAAGGCCTCCAAAAGCTTCCTACAAAATGCACTATGTAGCTACTCATAGAAAAGTGCGCGCTACCCATACAGGAGGGGCGCTACCCACTTGAGGGGCGCTACCCACTTAACCTCCTCAGCCTGTGTAAAATAACAAGGGCACTACCCACTTGAGGGGCGCTACCCACTTGAGCAGGGGCGCTACCCACTTAGCAACAGAGCCCAGAAATTTGTGTTTTGCGCCCAGTTTTGATTCAAATCGACTCCAGCAAATTGCAAACAGGTTTTAATCATTGCTCAGTAGATTTTTAATATGGTTGTGATGTCATTGATGTTGGGGAAACAAGCCATGCTTGGAGAGAAATATATGAATCCTTCATTCACATGCAAGTTAATTCCGTAAGGGTTTTGAAATTGTATGGACAGTTTTATGAAAAATTTGAAAACCTTTGAATGGTAGATATGTTCACACCCTGGCACGTTGTATATATGATCCTCACGCCCTCAGTTATCATCTTATCACTGCTGTTCATGCCCTTTCATATTTTTGCACAGTCTTATGTCGACTAGTCTATAGCCCTCATTACCATAATATCACCATTGCTGTTGTTATCATTCTATTACCACTGTGATAGTAATTTGTGTCACTATGGTTATTGTCGTGTTCTCCCTATTCTCCAGTTCATAAACACAGTCCTATACTTGTTTGCTTCTTTGACAAATTTTGCCCATCATTACCAAAAGCTTGCACCATACTTTGCAGTTGGCACTCATTTGTCAAACTCACTTATGATCGAAACAGTGATAGTTTTTATGCCATTAAAACAGAGTCATCCTCATTATGATTTTGTTTTCCTGTGATGCTTGGGTACATGGGTGATATCTATTGGGTTTTGAACATACATTAAAACTTTGCTTTCACTGCACCTATATCAGCATCCATATTACAAATATCTTGTTCAAAGCCATGTCAGAGACAGAGTCAGTTTATGAGCAGGAGTTGGATAGTGATTCCACAGCAGAGGGTAATGTGCCACGGAGGCCTCACAGAGGTGGCAAAGGTGGTAAACCATTATTGGGCTCGCATGCATGTCTGCAAAGCGAGAATGAAGATTCTGAAGAGGAGGTTGAGCGAAGCACTAAAACGGCGGAAAAGGCCTGATCCACTCCGGATTTTGGCCGAGGCTTCGTTGGCTGGGCATGATACATGATGGACGGTCTTCGCTCCAAATTTGAGCAAATTCGGGAAAATTTTTGTCATTTTGAAATATTTTGGTCTAAAAACAGGTTTTTCAGTTAAGCGGGTAGTGCGCCCATATGCTCACTTTTTTTCGGGATACTTGCTGAAGGAAATATTTGCATTTTTGGATTTTTCATGGTAAGTTATGCATCCTCAGGCATTGCCGAAGCATTTCATCAGATTCTGGATGGTCAAAAAGCTCAAAAACACCATGAAAACCACCTTGCTGCCACCTTTTGCACCAGCAGGAAGTACTTATGGGAGAATGAAGTTTTGGAGGGGAAAATGAGCTCCAAATTGAGAAATTCCACTTGGGCTGGATAGCCAACATCCTGGGCTTTCGAACGAGCTATCATGAGCTCAATTTGGATACTGAGAAGTGCCTAAAAATCAGGTTTAAAAGCACGCTACCCACTCAGCTCAGGGGCGCTACCCACTTAAATTTTTGGCTGAATTTTCAACTTCCAGCTCAGAATTTCGGCCAGTTGGGACCAGTTTTGCTTGTGGATGAAATTTTTGGGTTTTCATGATGTAAATTGATGGTTGACATGTAACTTTGGCTCATTTTTACCTATTCTAGAATATTCACTCTCAAAAAAGTGAAAATCATGTAAATGAATCAGTTTCCACTCTTTTAGAGGCAAGTTGTTAGCTGCCTAGATTTTAGCTCCTTGATTAGAATTTGGTTGAAACTGATCCCTGAAGAAGGAATTTGACCCCTAGAGGCATGGGAAGGGGTTAGGATGGCCTATATGATGTAATTTCTCAATCATTTTCATAGGTTGGAGAGGTTGGACTCTTGGGAAACTTTGGCACACATTGTACATATTTTTCATATTTTGGCTAAGGAAAGATCAGAGGTTTTGCAGCACCTGTTGGGATTCTTGTGGCTTTCAGTTCTTAATGGTGTTTTCTCTTAGTTTATTGTAAGTTCCTTCATGTTTTATGTATGCCATTTCTCACTTATGCTTCTTAAATTAAATGAATGAGTAGATGAGGTTGAATCCATTGTTCACAGTGCTCTGCCTTTGAATTCATTTAATTTTACATGTTTTCGCCTGTTTGAAAAGGATCCATGTTCATCCTTGCCCTTTTCAGCTCCTTTTCATTCTAATCCATCCATATATCCAACCAAAAGCATTAAGACTATTGCCTACCTCGCCCCAACTCGAAATCTGCAAAGATCTGACCTTATCCCCGGACCCAAAATTGTTTTTTCCCATTTCTCCAACGAAAACCCAAAAATCAAAATCAAACATTCCTATCTCTTTACTAGCCTAAAATCAGTATTCATTGTTCATTATAAGTCATCTCAGCCCCTTTGAAGATCCTTTGCCGAGATAGACCCGGAGAGAGCCCTCTCCTGTCCTCGTAGGGCTAGCTACGAGGCCGAGCGTGGTTTGATGTAGCCTTGAGTTTTACCTTATTTCAGCCTAAGGTAGATTTGAGCGCTAACAGGGACCAATGGAGAGATAGGTGAAAGGGCAAGATAGACTATCTGTTGTGACTATTAGTGATGCATTGATTGCATCAAACACACAGTGGAGATGCCAATGAGGATTGCGCAGTCAAGGATGGAGTAATTCAAATTCATTCAGAGCTATTCTTCAGCAGAGATTGCGCAGTGGAGGCAGGCTAGCAGGTGGCAAAGATCGGTGCATGGATTTGCAAGATTAGGCCTGATTAGTGTATGACGATTGTACTGTACTGAGAGCTTGTGATAAGATTTGTATGTTTGTATGAGATTTTCATATGATCTCCATGTTACATAATATATATTTGGGGTTTTCAGCTTCAGGCTTTCCCGGTTAAAAACTGTGTTATGTGCGATTGAATATTTTTGTTTATGCTTCACATGTGTGTGCAATTAATTTTTCCACAAAATATTAACAAGTGGAATAGATTCAGTATCTTGCATAAAGTTAAATAGTGTGAGATCAGGTGGATCTTGCACATATGCATGCTTAGTGCATATAATTTCACACTTCCTTTATATACTCGATGGTACGAGGAGCACAAGTCTGTGCTACCACTGTCTAATGCTAGATGGCGAGCAACAACTGCTAGGGTTAATGACGCTGGAACACATCACTAGCCTAGACCTCTAAGTGTGAGCGTCAAGTTTAAATGCTTCTCGTTGCTACGCTATTTGTCACTGTCCTTACCATTCCCCGTCCCGCACAATGGAGGACCCATTTTGTGACCTGTGAACATTGTCATGCCTTGAAAACATCATCAATGCATTCCTCTAAGCATGAGTTTCAATTGCCCTAAAGACATCTCCTTGCAAAAAATCATGAAAACATCTCCTTTTGCATTGGCGCGGGCAGACAGTTCATCACTCGCGCCAATGGGGAAAATCCTACAAAGAGGTCGCGCCAACTGGCGCTCTGTCCCAGAGCAGTAGTCGCGCCAGCCAATTTAAGGAGTGTTTTTTAAATAAAGATGGCGGAAGTTGTGTTTCAACAAACTCAGAAACCATTGCCTATCTTGAGTTGGGAGGTTTGGCTATGGGAGTTCTATGGAAGGGAAGTGGTTTGCCACTTCCCATGGAACCTTCCTTGTTGATAGGGCCAATCCCACAATAATAGGGATCCCAACTCCCTCCTTCCCCATCTATAAAAGCCTGCTCAATTCCATGGCAAGCTAGTCTTGAAGTTCCTAAGCTTTGAATCTCCAAATTCCCAAGAGCCTTTGTGCTGTAAGAGCCCTCTTTCTTCCCTTAAGGCCAACTCAAGTAAGGAGACTATCGTCGAGAGACTCTGGAGAGGTTTTCCCTTTCCCTGGCGAGCTTTGCGAGACGTGAACGACTGGAGACCCATCCGAAGGAGACCACAACGTCAGAACATTGGTTGTAATCTCTTTCGATTGTTATTTAATGAATGATTACGATTATGGTTCCACTCTGTTTTCGATTATGTTAATATGAGTAATATCCTTTCTCACTGATATTTAGTTACGTATGCCGGATTTTATGCTTGTATCCGTTTGTTTCTTGCACGTGTAGGTATCCATCCACGGAGATCGTAGAGGATCGTGATCTGCCGAGGCTGAGGAACGGGAACGCTCTCTTCTTCAGATCGTAGCATTGGATTCCAGGTAGGCCTCCATCTTTGGTCTTTTCATTCGTAACTAGGAACTTGCGTTGTAACATTTCGTGATTGTTGCTAGACCCCTGCTGGGCTAGTAGGGATCACCTCTGTCCGCAGAGGGGATTTACCTCCTCAAAAATTTGGCGACTCCACTGGGGATCGTCTAGATTTCACTGTCTCGTTTAGATTGTCTCGTTTTGATTATTTTATGATTTTCCTTGCTTGGTTAGCCTTCTGGGTTGGGTTCTTTTGCTGTTTTTTGCTTCTTGGTTTGCTTAGTTTACATTGATCTGCTTCTGGAGTAGTTCTTTCTTATTTTTGGCTGAGAAACTCGACTGGCGCGCTTTTTAGCCCGACATTCACGCCAATTGGTGCATGTTGCTTTTGTATAGCCCGCGCCAATTGCTTTCTGGCGCCAGTTTCAGCCTTACAGTCGCGCCACTCCTGTAGGGTTTTTGAGTTTGCTCAGTTTTGAGCTCTCTGGGTCTGGTCAGTGCTTTTCTTCTTGATTTTTCGACTACCTGAGTGTGTTGGAGTTCTGTTTGACTGGGAATTTGCCTTCGTCCTTTGGTTGTTTGCTTTTATCTATCGATTTCACGTTTTAAGCCCTAGGGCATCTAGTGGCTTTGTGTATCGAGCCCTCCTTGGGAGTTTTGGTGTTTCGTTTGTCCAGTCGACTCTCTGATTGCTCCTCCGCATCCTCTTAGTAGTTGTTCACTGTTTTGTTGCGATTTTTGGGTGATTGCTCATTCCTTCATTCAAATTTCGTTTGGTCTTGCTTTGGGCCTAGATCACATGGTCCATTGGAGCCTTTGAGTCTTTTCTTGGTTTTGAGAGACTTTGGTCGATTTGGGATCTGATTGCTTGTGTTGTTGAGTGAAATTTGTTTGTTTTTCTCTCTCGAATATCATTTCTCAAGTTGTTCCGTTTGTTTTCAGTTTGTTTAGTGCATATTAGCTATCAAACGTTGAAAATTACAAAAAAAAAATCTCTTGTGCTTTTGGTTGAATTAGTGCAAATTGAAATTTTTCGATTTTACTAGTGATTAGTGATTTGAATGAAAAGTTTTCAATTTCATTAGTTGCATTAGAGATCTCATTGTTTGTCTTCCGAATCATTTTGTTTGTGTAAAGACTCTCAACTCTCTTGTAGCTAGTTTTCATTGAACAAAATGGTCTACTGTGGCATGTAGCTTTGCATTTAGGAGTTTTTGAAACAATACATTCGTTAGGGCCTGAAAATTGAAACCTAATTGAAGATCAACTTTAAAATGCACTCAATTAACCTAAGACATCATTGAAATCTAACGAAACATATTTAGAGGTCTAGGCTAGAGACGTGTTCCGGCGTCTTTAAACCTAGCAGCTGTCGTTCGCCTTTTGGCTTTAGACAGCGCTAGTACGGACTTGTGCTCCCCGTACCGTCGCGTATATAAAGGGAGACCCCTCTAGGTTTTCAATCATTTATCCACAGGAAGCCGAGTCTGCCGCCCTATACCCGTGATACACCGAACACAGCATTCGGGGAGACTACCTGCACGTACGGAAAGTCCTTGGTCGATTTCTGCTTCATTATTGAAACCAAGGTGTATATTGCAGTTCACGGATATTTGGTACACCCTTTGTGCCTAGTTTTTCCTGAGCAGTCATTTGGTCTTTTCTGACTCCCTAAATTTGAAAAGACCATCAAGCGCTTGTCCTTTCACGCTTGTATCAAATCTGAAAGAGATAGAGTCATCTTTCTATCGTTTCTCGACTCTTAAAACATGAAACGGTAGAGTTTCTTACTTTTCAATGTGGTAAAAATTAATCACCCATGATTACACGCCCGCTTAGATATTTCTTGTTGACCATTTGATCATGTGTCTTAACTCTTTTTCAGCCCGTGTGTGTGTTGGTTTTTTCTTCTCTTGTCGTTTGCCACAGTGGCGGAACCCTCGGTTTCGTCTACTGGTAGTCCTTACACGGACGATTCTTCAGAGGCTTCCCAATCCTCTGTCGAACCACAGCAGCCTGTTGTTTCCGAGTTTCCTGACGGGGGACCGGTTCTCGCTGAGCAACCCTTTGGAGGACCAGTTGAGTTCAATTGGCCCTTTTCGGACCCTGTGTCTGAATTGAGATTAGGAGCTGATTTCCTTTCTCTTACCTTTAGTTCGCCTTTTGTTGTTGTTGTTTTTCCTCCTAGTCCTCGCCGTCTTTTGCATGATTTAATGGCAGGATCAACCATGAGTGATTCTGGTGAGGAAATCCCAACATCTGGTGAAGACTATCAGTTCTTCCCGCGAAGATTGTTTGAGGGAGACAACTCTGAGCTGGCTACCATGTCAACAGCCAGTCCTTCTTTACCACAGGGATACAGATCTCTGGGTCAGATCATTTCCACTGCAGCCTCTATGGGAATATCATCTCCTGCTTCGAGGCCAGCTGCTACTACACCCGGGGTGTCTCCTCAGACGCCCGTCACTTCTGTTCCCGTCCGGCCCACTGTTTGTGTGGCCGCTTCTTCTCCTGTTGTCTCAGCATCTGCTACTAGGGCTGGGCCAACTCCTGAAGATGTCTATCTAGCCACTGCTATACCAGAGAACATCTCTCTGGAGGAGTATCGGTTGTCTTTGCAACAGCCGAACGCCGAGGTTGGACCGTCCTCCCAAGATCCCTACCGATCTTACTTTTCGCACTATGCACAAGATGGTACTCCCGTGTATGCTTTCCCAGGTCAGTATGATGAGCACGGGGAGATTTTGCGTCTACCCGCTCCTGAGGCTTATCTCTATGCTCAAGGTTTACCTTATAACCAGGCTTATAACCCGCAAGGACAGCCTTTCCAAGGCCAACCTGCGGGCCAACCTGGCTATCTTTATGATCCACAGGGGCAGCCCATTCAAGGCTATCCTGTCGGCCAACAAGGGCCATCGTACGGTCCGCAAGGATAGTATTATAGCCCTTCTGGTCAACCTGTTCAGCCTCAGCCGGGGTATCAACCGGGACCGGTCTATGGTCCTGGGGGGCAAATCCAGCCTTCTTTACCGATGCAACCGTAGTATCCTGTTGTTTCTAACGTTGCATATCAGCCGGGACCATCCTATGGTTCTGCTTCAGGTCAAACCGGTTTCCAGCAAGCACCTGGTCCTGTTCCACCACCAGGCCAACCGGTTCATCCGGTACAACCCGGTGTCCCACCTCCAGGCCAACCGGCCCATCCGGTACAACCTGGGGCTCACTTACAACCAGGTCAACCTGCGCAACCGGCGCCGCCTGTCTATCCGGGTCAACCTGGTCATTCAGGTCAGCCCTCTCACCCGGGTCAACCTGTTCACTCAGGTCAGCCCTCTCAGTCGGGTCAACCTGTTCATTCAGGGCAGCCCGCTCATTCCATTAACCCTGCACAGCAGCCGATTCATTCAATGCCGCAGCCAAATCAACAGCTGCGCCCTACTTATCAGGCTCCGTAGGGTTCCACTTTTCAGCAGCCTACTCATCCTCAGGGTGGTTATTATCCTCATGGTCATTCTCAACCGAACTATAACCACCCCAGAGGCTCTCAGTATTATCCTCCTCCACCCGGTTTTACCTACACTCAACAGCCAAATCCAAACGCTGCTTATACAAGGCCGACACATAATCAGGGTCCGTACCTTGGTTATCAAGCCCCACACTATGGTTACCAGCAACCAAATCAGTCTGGTTATACGACCTACGCCCCCTACGGTCAGAATCCTGCAGGACAGAACCCGTGGGGGCAAGGATATTCACAACCATCGTGGAGTATGGGTACCGGACCTCATCCTGGGCCTGGCATGACGGTTAATCCTCCATTGCCATTCCTAGCTACCTTGGAGCTGTCAGACGTTTCAAAGTTGACCAATGATCCGATTTTACATAATCCGTATTGGCCTCCGGTTCCTACCAAGATACCAGGTGATTGCCCCAAGTTTGAGGGAAAAGCCGGAGAGGATCCCTAGGCACATGTGATGACGTATCATCTTTGGTGTTCGTCTAACTCTTGGGTCGACGATTCGATTCGCCTGCGCCTCTTCCAGCGTACTTTAACTGGAGCTGCTGCTAAGTGGTACATAGAGTTATCCCGTGGCATTTTCCAAGATTTCAACTCTTTAGCCATGGCTTTCCTCACGCATTTTCAGTTACCGGTTCGGTATGAAGCCGGGACGCACCTCCTGACTTCCCTGAAGCAGGATAAAGCCACTCACATCTTAGATCACATTCATGAGTGGCGGCGCCGTCGTAGACTGATCAAGTTTCACATACCTGATCAAATACTGACTCACTGGTTCACCACCTCCTTTGTGAATAAAATCGCTCAGGATATTGCGATGGGAGCGTGCGTGACAGAGGAACAAGCCATCGCGCGTGCCCAATACCTGGATCTTGTCTATTCTCAGTCCGGCACGCTTTATGACATCTTGACTGATGCTCCACGGCCCGGAACCACTAAGGCTCCGCCTACCCCTGCGGTGGATGGTGTCATTGGTTCTGTCTCTCAGAATTCGAAGAAATCTTCGAATGGGAAGCAGAAGGCTAATTCTTCCAACAATACCTCTGCTAATCCCGCCTCATCCGATTCTGGTAAAACCGCAGAGGTGAATGCCATTCAGGCCAATCCTGCGGACAAATCCTCCAAGGGGAAGAAGAAGGGAAAAGGAAAATCTAAATCTGATGCCCCGAAACCAGAATCTAAATCTCGTACTGAGGATGGCTCCCAGCGTAAACCGAAGTACCCTTGCCTCATCTGTGAAGGGGACCATTATACTAAGGATTGTCCACGACGATCCGAGGTTAGTCAACTTCTTAAGGGCCCTAAAGGGACTCCGGCTGTTTTAAAAGAGCCATTTCCATCTCAGCAGACCCAGATGGTCGAACAACCGTCACCATCTGCACCGTTTGGGTCTCAGGTTTTCATGGTGAAGAGTGTTGCACCTATCTCTGTCGCTACGCGGTCGAAGGATTACAACGAACCGCGGCAGGCACCCGGGAAGGCAGTTGCGGATGGGCCGCCTCCCCCACCTGTCTCCGGTCCGTTGGAAATCGAGAAGCCTTCTCTTGAACCCGTTGTGAAGCCACCTCCCAAAGGTGTCCTTCGAAGATCTTCTTATAATCCAAATGCTCGTGCCGCTCAACATTACAGCGTTGTTGAGGATTTGGCACAGGCGCCGTCTGCCATGTCTGCGCTAGAAGTCCTTCAAAGTTGTCCTTCGCAACGGAAGGCTTAACTGTCTGCGATTGGGGGCATTGATCCCGCCGACTCGAGTCTTCTCACCTTCGATATGGAGAATTTCACTCCCCGGCTTCCACATCAAATCGCTCTGGTTATTCAAGTCGGGATTAACGGTCTGACCATTCATAGGGCCGTCGTGGATGAGGGTGCATCCACCTGCGTTATGTCCTCCGCTTGCTGGAAGGCCATCGGCTCTCCAGCCCTGTCGTCATCTCCCAATGCCCTTGAGGCATTTGATGGTCGGGAATCTAAACCCTTGGGCGTTCTCGAGAGTCTAGCGATCACATTACAGGGAAAAATTGTCAACGTAGAAGTGGAAGTGGTTGACGCTAAACTCAACTACAATATACTTCTTGGCCGCAGCTGGACCCATGCCATGCTCTGTGTGCCATCCACCGTCTTTCGATTCATTAAGTTCCCTCACGAGGGCAAGATTGTCATGGTGGATCAGTTGTCATTTTTCACCTCTTCCTCTGAGAACAACGTGCCATACGTGGATCAAATTCCGAATCCCCCGGACAGTGTAGGACCTGGTCTCTTCAAAGACCCAGTCCTCATGGGTATCTTTCCCGCACCACCACCGCACACCGCTCAAGTCAACATGATGTCCAGGTCTGATGACCCCTGGCTTATTCCTACGCCCGAGCAGGTATATGAGTTTGGAGAATCCATGCCTTTAACGCCAGTAGAGATCGACTTCTGTGAGATTGTTGTTGCATCGGATCCTCCACCTCCTCAGCATGCTCCTTTGAGCATGGCTCTCAACGTCTACTCTCAATCCCCCTGGCTTGGTCAGGCTGATTCACCTGATCCTCTCAGAAAGACTTTTCCTTCCGATGAGGCTATCATTGAAACTATGTCTCTTGAGGAGCTGCCTTGGGGCGATGGACATCATCGCTCCTCGTTTATGCCTAGCTTGGGGTAAATGATTGATTGTCTGGAGCGTTATGCTACTCAGGTTCCTTCCCCTCCTCTTCAAATGCCCATCTTGACGCACGAGGTTTTTTCGGAGGGTAACCTGGGTAACATCACTCAAACTGTTCCAATCAACATCTCCGTTAAACTGGGGATCGTTGAGAATATTCACGTGGGTGTGACTTGTTCTCCCGATGAGATTCAAGTCTATACTGAGCTTTTCAAAGAATTCAGAGATGTTTTCGCGTGGTCTTACGAGGAAATGCCGGGGATTGATCCCAGTATCGTAGTGCACGAGATTCCAACCTATCCAGGTGCGAAACCCGTGCGCCAACGCTTACGCCCCATGCATCCTCGAAAAGCCGCCGCCATCAAGGCAGAAGTTGAAAAACTTCTGAACGCGGGTTTCATTTATCCCATCCCCATCACAGAATGGGTGTCTAACATTGTCCCTGTCGATAAAAAGCAGGGTATGATTAGAGTCTGTGTGGATTATCGCGACATCAATCGCGCCTATCCAAAGGATAATTATCCCACTCCGTTTATAGACCAGATCATCGACGAATGTGCTGGGAGTGAGATATATTCCTTTATGGACGGTTTCTCAAGATATAACCAAATCAATATTGCACCTAAGGATCAACACAAGACCACATTCATCTGTCCGTGGGGTACTTTCGCATATAAAAAACTCCCGTTCGGCTTGAAAAACGCTGGAGCCACTTTTCAACGTGCGATGTCCTACGCTTTTCATGACATTCGCCATATCGTTCAGCCTTATCTGGACGACTTGCCAGCCCATTCGGGTAAGCGAGAGGACCATCCTGAGCATCTTCGCCAGATCTTTCTTCGTTGCAGGCGCTACAATATCAGGCTCAATCCTCATAAATGCGTCTTCTGCGTTGACGCTGGCCGTCTTTTAGGATTCATAGTCTCGAAAGACGGAATTCACCTTGACCCTCTAAAGGTCGAGGCCATCGTAAATCTCCCATCACCCTCCTCCCTGTATCAGTTACAGAGTCTGCAAGGGAAAGCGAACTTTCTTCGGCGCTTTATCCCGAATTATGCCGAGGTGGCCAAAGGATTCACTCGTTTGTTAAAGCAGAACGTTCCCTTTCATTGGGATGAAATTGCTCAGGAATCCTTTGAGAAGCTGAAGACGTTGCTTGTCAATGCTCCGTTGCTTCGTCCTCCGGACTACCACCGCGACTTCACTTTATATCTAGCCGCCGCATTTAGCACCATAGCCATGGTCTTGGTGCAGGATGACGATCACGATGATGAACATGTTGTTTATTACCTGTCACGGAACCTTCTCGACCCGGAAACGCGTTATGCTCATGTCGAGAAGTTGGCATTAGCAGCAGTACACGCTGTACAATGCTTTCGCCATTACATCCTTTTGCGTACGATAACAGTGGTTTCAGACTGCAACCCTATGACATATATTCTCTCTAGACAATTACTGGGGGGCAAGTACTCCAAATGGATTGTGATCCTGCAGGAGTTTGACTTAGAGTTCACTACCGCTAAGTCAACTAAATCACTGGTCTTCGCGGATTTGATATGTTCTCTCCCTACAGACTCTGCTCCCTCACACTCTGAAGACCATATACCGGACGAAATGCTTTTCCTCATCAGTACTCATGACCCTTGGTATGGTGACATAATAGTGTATCTTCAGACCTCGACATTTCGATCTGAATTGGATAAAGTTGCCCGCCGTCGGATTCGGCACCAATCCCAGCCCTATCGTATAGTAGGAGATACCTTATATCGCATTGGAGTAGATTCGGTGCTCCGGCGATGCCTAACCTTGGAAGAGGCTGAAAAGGTCCTAAATGACTGCCACAGTGGCACCTGTGGTGGACATATGTCCAGGTATGCTACTGCCCAGAATATTATGCGAGCAGGTTATTTCTGGGCTTCCATATTCAAAGACTGTATCACTGCAGTCCGTAAATGTCATGCATGCCAGATATTTCAGCGCAAGATGCGCGCGCCGCCTTTACCATTGCATCCCGTTATTACCGTCGGCCCTTTTGCGAAATGGGGCATGGATTTTATGACGTGTAACCCTCACTCGGCCAGGGGGCATGCGTATATCATTGTCGCCGTCGACTACTTCACCAAGTGGGCCGAGGCGATGCCTACACTAGCTGCTGACGGGAAAACGGCTGCTCAATTCATATTCAACCACGTTATTGCATGATTCGAGGTTCCTCAAGCCATCGTCACTGATCACGGTACTCATTTCCGAGATTATATGATGGCGGAGCTGACTTCAACGTTGGGCTTGCGTCACGACAGCTCGACACCATATTACCCTCAAGCGAATGGTCAGGTTGAAGTAGTGAACAAGGTTTTGGTCACTATGCTTCAGCGAACGGTTGGTATTCACAAATCCAATTGGCATCTCCAACTGTTCTCAGCTCTCTGGGCATACCGAACATCTGCAAAGAGTGCAACTAGGTTCACACCATTTCAATTGGTGTATGGCCTGGAAGCAACTCTTCCGGTTGAATGCGAGATTCCTTCGTTAAAATTAGCTGTGGAGCTTCTACCTAATACTTCTGCTGAGGAAGAACGCCTTCTGTATCTGGAACGGTTAGATGAAACCCGTCGTCTGGCTGCTTTGGTTATCGAAGCACAAAAGAAGAGGGTCAAAACTCATTTTGATCAATCTGTTTCTCCTCGTTCCTTTATCAAAGGAGACCTCGTCCTCCTGTACGATCAAGCACATGACAAGCTTGGAGCCGGTAAGTTCCAACCTATGTGGCATGGGCCCTATATAGTAAAATGCGTTTTGAAAAACGGGGCCTACGAGCTTATAGATTATGAAGGAGTTCCGCTGGCGCAGCCCAGAAATGGGTTGTACCTCAAAAAGTACTATGCCTGAAGTGATTTCTTGGTGTGGTGTGTGTACATAGGTGTGTGATTTTCATTTGTGTGCATGTATAGTGTGGTGTGCTTTGTAAACATCTTTCTGTTGATCGGGTCTTCCTGGTTGTGCAGATGTCTATTCATCCATTTGTTGGTTTCGCGGATGGTGCCTCCCGCAGTACTAGGAATCTGTCTTCAGCAGCCTAGGTAATCTATGATCTTGCTGGTGAGTTGATTGACCTGCAAGGAGTATGTCTAGGATGTACCACGAACAACATCGCGGAATATAGTGTTGTGTTAGAATTATTAACCGAGGCAGTAAACCTTGGTATCTGTGAATTGCTCATGTATCTAGATTCGTAACTTGTAGTGTTACAACTGAACGGACACTATTCGGTAAGAAACCCGTCCATCTTATGTCTGTATCTACGTATTCGATTACTGGAAAGAAATTTTGACTACATTACATATCATAATATACCCACGCATTTGAATACATTAACAGATGCAGTAGCAAATTTGGTATTAGACAGACATTTGCGCAATCTGTAAATAATCATCACATGTAAAGAAAGACCAATCCAGAAATAGATATGCACATATATATAGATATCAAAATGTTTACATAGAGTGTGTCACATAAAAGTCAAAATATACATAATCGTCTTAAGTACATCCAGAGATGATACGTCTCTCAAAAAATAGGTGTGGTATAAATCCTAAGAGCTAATCCGCATGGTGCTCATGATAGCATGTAACTGCATGCACTAAGCATCTTAGGATTCGGTGGATCCGACTCAGAACTCCCACCATGTGGCGCTGGTATGACATCAGTACGTCCGCCAGCCGAGCATAGTCTGGGATCCCTCGGGCAATGCCCTCGAGATTCTGGATCAACTCCTCTCCTCCGGTACCCTCTCCCTGAGGATCAGGGGCGAGTTGAGTCCTTCGTGAGATTGGAGACATCCCAGCTGGTCTCTCAGGTCCCACATCTGCATACATATATAAAATGTGTTAGGACGAATGTGTATTAACAAAAAAAACATAAAACATAAAATCAAAAACATGAGGTCTTACCCAACTCCTCGTCCCAGTCATCTCCTTCTGGCAGTGGGAGATCTGGGTCTCCGGTGAAGTCAGTTCCTGCATATGGCCAGTCCTCCACTACAATCAGCTGGTGCCGTAACCACCTAAAGAACTCCGGCCTCCAGGACATCTGTTTGCCGCCCCCAGCTCTGGGCATTAATGCTGCCCAGCGAGCCATTCTTGGCTCTCGTGGTATCGGATCTGCTACTGAGGCCCCTTGGCCCTGGAAGATTGGTAAGCATTCCAGAATGAACGATACCAGGATGGAACCATAGCCAAATTGTTTCAGTTTAGCTTGTTTGCATTTTGTGAGCTGCCTTTTCATGTTTATTGTTACTGCTGTTGCCCAGTCAAACAGTAAGGGACTCATGCATTCTGAGGCCAGCAGGAGTTGGGCCTTTGTGGCCTCGTGCGGTGCCTGCGACCCTGCAGCCCGCGTGATGGTATGTAGGACAACTCTCAATGCCAGATCAGGGATGGTGTGGATATCCACCTTCTTGCTTCCTGATCCCATTTGTGCTCCTCGGCACACTCGTGCCATCACTTCTTCCATCTTCTCGCCAGATGGTCTGCTTCCAGTCAAGACAGGGATCAGACCTCTGCGGGACAATCCGGTGATAAAATAAACATCAAAAACCTCCAGCTCTAATACCTGATCTCGCAACCTGAACACTTGTTCATGTTCATCCCAGATACTGATCAAATACTGGAGGAGCTCGGGCTGAGCTCGTAGACAGGGTGTAAGGAAGAACTTCTTCAGCCCACAGTTTCTGAGGGCATTCATGCAAGCCTCACTTTCTATGGCCTATTCATCCTCTTCTCCATGCTCTCGTTCTTTCCATTCAATCACCATTTTTCTTGATTACCTGCATCCATATGGTCATAAACCCTTAGTTAGATCTCTGGTAGGCCTCAAATTCCATGCAATTTGGTTTAAATATCGTTTTTTTAGGCGGAATTTTAGGTTCGGCCGCTGGCGCGGCTGTTTTGTGAACAGTCGCGCCACGTGGCGCGAGCCCTTTGTATAAAAGAGCCCATTGGCGCGGGTCCGTGCCCGATACCCGCGCCAATGAGCGCGGCCCTAAAATTTCAAAAGTGGCCACATAGAACTGATTTACAAGGGAAAACTATTAAAAAATGGATGAAAATGTAGAGCAAGGGAGCGCCTCTTACCTGTAGCAGACGAGAAACTGAATGGTCAACCGGATCTGTCGCAATCGCCGTCAGAAGTTTCTGCTCCAAATGGATCACTGTTGCTTTTTACCAAGGTAAATAGTAAATGTAATTTTATTTTACCAATTTGGCATATTTATAACTTTTTGACATAAAATGAGTTGTAAAAAGTCATTTTTATCGAATATTTTAATATGTTATGTCGAAAATGGGTTTTACGCTTGCTTGGTATGTGCAGCAGCAGGTTTTTGTGACTTTAACGATGGAAACGAGTTGTATTTTATACTTTTTCGGACTCGGTAAATACACGAAAAAGTCACTTTGGAGTCATCTTTCAGCTCTTTTCTGACTCTCTAAACATGAAAAGATTGCCGAGGCCCTTGTCGTTTCGATCTCGTTAAATTGGACACGAATCGACATCTACCCAATATACGTTTAACCCTTTTTCGGGCTGGGATGGATTGATTACGAAAAAGGAATACCCTAGCCTATCGCGACTAGGAGGTTTTCTCGGATATTGTTTTCTACCTTTTCGGATCTGAGGGACTATTTACGAAAAGGGACCTGTGGAGTTTACTTTTCTGCTGTCTTTTCAAACTCTCTAAACATGAAAAGACGCCAAGTTCTCCCTTTGTCAGACTCGTTAAACCCTGATGACATCGGATCCAGTCGAAATGACGTTCTCCGAGTTCCTCCTTCCTAGGACTCGTTAAATGCACTAGGATGGATTCGCCCTAAGGGCGGACTTATATTACAAGCATATGCTATCCCCTTCAAGCTTGTTATCAAAAATAATTGGGGTACTCGCCAGAAATGGTGGGGGAAAAATGGAACCATCGTCGTTGTCGTCGGCAGTATGTCGCTCTTGAACATGGCACTTGTCTGCATTCGTGTCGGGTTGGGGACATCTCATCTCGTTTCTTCGCTTTGCCTCCATGGGTTTGGATAATCCTTTTTGACCTCTCCTCTGCTCATTGCCTTGTCACCATGACCTCTGATCCGTTGATGTCAAATACTGCCAAGTCCACTGTCGTGTTGTTTATATGTTCAAGAGAAGTTGGCCTCTGCAGATATCAACCTTCCTCTGATTCTCATACGATCCTTGATTCACAACAAAACATCATGTTCCTCTGTCTCGTGTCGATGATGTGGGAAACATTATGGCCCACCTTCGATCAAGGTCACTTCCTGTCGACTTCAGCTCATTATCCAGGAAGTTGATCTAGAGACTCCTTTATGGTACCTTGGAGCCTGCATGCCTCAATGGCAAGTTCGTCGCATTCGACGTGGGGTTTTCATCATTGGCCTCCGATCGAGTGATTCTACGGGTGTTCGACGCCAGCTCATTGATTCACACGCCGTAGATTGTACCTGTAGTACCTTGAGGGCCATTGTCATTATTGGTGGTTCCTCTCGCGTCTATTAACAGCTCTCATCATTGGCTGGTAATCAGACGATGTTCTTGCATGTTCGACTTCAGCTCACATATTCGCATGCTTGAACTTGTACTTTGTTTGGGTCGAGATGGAGCGCAAGACCCTGGATTGTGTCTGTTGTAATCCAGGCTGCGATTGTGGATTATTATCATTATGTATATGACTCATTGATTGGATGGCTGCGACCATACCTGAGTCTATTTATTTGATCCTCGCTAGATGGCTGCGCCCATACCACACATACATCATGTACTTGAGATGTCAGTTGTATTTTTCTGCACAGGTTTTCCGACGGCGGGCCTTCAGTTGAACATGTTCTCGTAAAGCATTTCACCCCTCTCTCTCTCGGGCCTCATACTTTAGGGGGCATCTGTTACACAGTAATTTGTCACCATCCCTACCATTCCCCGTCCCGCACAATGGAGGACCCATTTTGTGACCTGTGAACATTTTCATGCCTTGAAAACATCATCAATGCATTCCTCTAAGCATGAGCTTCAATTTCCCTAAAGACATCTCCTTGCAAAAAATCATGAAAACATCTCCTTTTGCATTGGCGCGGGCAGACAGTTCATCACTCGTGCCAATGAGGAAAATCCTACAAAGAGGCCGCGCCAACTGGCGCTCTGTCCCAGAGCAGTAGTCGCGCCAGCCAATTTAAGGAGTGTTTTTTAAATAAAGATGGCGGAATTTGTGTTTCAACAAACTCAGAAACCATTGCCTATCTTGAGTTGGGAGGTTTGGCTGTGGGAGTTCTATGGAAGGGAAGTGGTTTGCCACCTCCCATGGAACCTTCCTTGTTGATAGGGCCAATCCCACAATAATAGGGATCCCAACTCCCTCCTTCCCCATCTATAAAAGCCCGCTCAATTCCATGGCAAGCTAGTCTTGAAGTGCCTAAGCTTTGAATCTCCAAATTCCCAAGAGCCTTTGTGCTGTAAGAGCCCTCTTTCTTCCCTTAAGGCCGACTCAAGTAAGGAGACTATTGTCGAGAGACTCTGGAGAGATTTTCCCTTTCCCTGGCGAGATTTGTGAGACGTGAACGACTGGAGACCCATTCGAAGGAGACCACGACGTCAGAACATTGGTTGTAATCTCTTTCGATTGTTATTTAATGAATGATTATGATTATGGTTCCACTCTGTTTTCGATTATGTTAATATGGGTAGTATCCTTTTTGACTGATATTTAGTTGCGTATGCTGGATTTTATGCTTGTATCTATTTGTTTCTTGCATGTGAAGGTGTCCATCCGCGGAGATTGTGGAGGATCGTGATCTACCAAGGCTAAGGAACGGGAACGCTCTCTTCTTCAGATCGTAGCATTGGATTCCAGGTAGGCCTCCATCTTTGGTCTTTTCATTCGTAACTAGGAACTTGCGTCGTAACATTTCGTGATTGTTGCTAGACCCCCGCTGGGCTAGTAGGGATCGCCCTCTATCCGTAGAGGGGATTTACCTCCTCAACACTTCCTTAGATTGATTGAGTAAATTTTATGGTTTGTCTCGAATTATGTCTCGGTTTAAAGGCCCTACTAAATGTTATCTGAGAACTTTTATATCCATCTATATGAGAAAAGAAATATTTCAATTCAATGAATGTTATCTAGTTAAGCGAAGAGTCTCAAACAATGATGCAATAAACAATAATACTGCAAACAAAATTTTTTCCTAACTAGATGACTTTCGTTATCCCAAAGTAATCTAAAACATTCAACGATGTGAACTATGCAATGTAATATATGCAAAATTCTCTTTTTGAAAACTATGCAATTGTAATCTATGCATAATTTTCTTTTTCTTTTGAATGAGTAAGAATGCACTCAAAGCATTTTTTGATGAAATGAGAATCTACTTAATGCATGCTTCTAATCAAAGAGAATGCACTCAACGAGACTTTTAGTTTTCAATCATTAAACAATGTAATCTATTTTCAATGAGAAATCTCAAACATGACTTTCAATGCAACTTGATCTAATGCATTCTGACGAAAATAAAACTTTGAGACGAAAACTAAATGAAAGAAAATTTCTTAGTGAAAAAAGGATGTAACAAACATTAAGAATACAATCCTGTTTTGAACACTTTGTAATGAAAATCCTCAAAAAGCTACAAGACATATGAGTTCAAGCACAAATATGACTTCCAAAGTGTGGGCTCAAAACAAGGCATTAATTCCCTTTTACGTCAAGCTATCATAGAAAGAATACTTTTCAGTTGAACAATGAGCAATGTAATCTATGCTCACAAGTGAATAAACAAACCAAATGAAATCGTACAGACACTCGAGACTTGATCAGTCAATCAACCAAAAAGAAAAAGGCAATCAACTAGAGATGGTTCACCTAGCAAGGATAATGACTCAATTAGCAAGGCAGTCTCCCGTGAAACATGCAACCAGGGAATTGATGGACAATCCTAGAAAAACCTAGAATGTTAGGATGCATGTCCCAATGGAAAGGAAAAAAAAAACAACCAAAAACCAAGCCAATGAGCCAATCAAACCAACTTGAGTGAAGGGGAGAAAATTTAAATCATACAGAGAAAAATACAGGAAGGGAAAGACACACTGGTGAAAGACTTAGGGAAAAAACCTTAATTTTTCACACACACAGGAATCAACGTGACTTTTGGGGTTGAAACTACTACCAAAAGCTTGATTTTCACAACTTTGTAACTGAAAACTAGCACCAATTATCTTGATCGACGCGACTATCAGACAAATAAAAGTGCCAATTTCTTAAAAAGAACAAAACAAATAATTTCCCCTAACCAGGACCAGACAAACCACTTCAAGAAAAAAATAAAAGATTGTAATTGATGAAAAAAATAGGAAAAAACTAGGAAATGTTTGTTCGACTAAACACGTCGAATTACTAAGACCTCAAAGAGTGACAAACTCAAAGGAAACTCCCCAATGGAGTCGCCAAATTGTTCATGGGAAAATCCCCTCTACGGAAAGAGGCGATCCCTCTAGCCCTAGGGTGTGTCTAGAAACTACAGGAACGTACTAACATCTACGTTCCTGGAATGTAAATGAAATTCAAAGCAAGGAAGATGACCTACCTTTTTCAGATTCTATGATTTCATCTTTCATCGAAGTTTCTTGATCTGTTGCTCTTCTCAAGCTCGATACAAGCTGCTACCAACGTTTGATTACTTGTAGAGACAGTCAAGATACCATGACGAGCGTAAAATCATGAAAAAAATAAAACAGTTAAAATCTATCTAACTGATCAAGGAATGCTATAAATCTCATTATGAAGGTAAACAAGAGTGGAAGATAAACATCATTTACATTTTACTATGATAAAGACAAGGGGAATTTACAAATAAGCCTTGATGTTGAGGCTCTCCTTCGGCAAGTCCTTCGGCAGGTCCTTATCCAAGCACATTTGTGACACCCTCATATAGAAAGGTATAAGATCTCACTATGTTCTTAACACATAAAAACAATCACATTCTGCTTTATTGTCCTGAAGCTATAATTGCTTCTTCTCTCTATGACTGATGCTTCTAACTACCTAACTAAGGTAGTAGAGGTGAAGGAGGTACGCTTATATAACAATGAAGGAGGATGATATGGGCCCTCAAATAATGGGAAAGAAGCTTATCCTTTGCAGTAGTTCCCCTTTTATGGGAACAAGAATCCCAAAGGGGAATTCCTCAGCCATATCCTCAAAACAAATCTCCATCTCTCTGCTGTGTGATGCTTCTAGTCATGGAAATTTCGTTTCTGTTTTAAAAAAAATTCCAAAAGGGGATCGACGTGGGTCAGAAATTAAGACAGAGTGCCGATCGTCACGATTCAGACATTAAGACAGATTTTTGATCATTGCAGGGCTCAATGAAAATGTCTGCTATCGGCGTGGGTCAGACACTGAGACAAAGCACCAACCTTGAAACTAGGTTTTTATAAGGATCTTCTAGAAACATTGTAAAGGGAGATGAATTGGCAGACAAAGTGTGGTTCAGGGCTATGTATTCCATGCTTGGAAAGTACACAAGGGTCACTATATGGGTCCTCTAGGATTAAGGAATAGGGATTACACATATAGTGACAAATTGTTGTGTAACAGTTATTACCAAAAGCCTCTTTCTGATTTAAAAAATTCATTTCCCATATCTCAAAACTGTGTCCAAATTTTTTGACAAAAACAGGGAATTATTAAATAGTTAAATCTAGAAAAATGAGCTGCAAAGATTCATTCGAATCTTCCAAAAAGTAACACCTGTGTAAAACTTGAGAGATTTTATTTTTAACTAACTAGTGATAAAAAAAATCTTCAGGTTTTCCAAAAATAGTTCCCATTTTTTTGGAAATTGTGTCCAAAGTTGATGACAAAAACAGGAAATTATTTAATATTTAAATCTCAAACAATGGGCTGCAAAGATTCATTCGACTCTGCAAAACCATTACAGTAAAAAAATGAGAGAGTTTATTTTTAATAAGCCCATTTCAAAAGAAACCCTCTTTTGGTTTTATGAAATTCGTTTCCATATGGTCGAAAGTAATGTCGAACGTTCATGGCTAAAACAGGAAAATTTGAGTAAAACTAAGTGCTTCCATTTCATTTCTCAACCAGAAAAGAAGAATTATTTATGTACATATAAATATAATAATTATGTTGATAATTCTTGAAAATGAATTAAGTTATTTCATTTAAGAGATTACCAAGTTTGTTCTCATGATGCATATGCATTAAAAGTTTTAAACTGAAATATTGGGCTCTTAATAGTATATAGTATAATTTATCTAATAGAATTTATTATGTGATTTTACATGCATGAGGAGCTTTCGTCATTGAAAAAGATATAAATAACTTTTGTGAGAGGTAGTTCACATAAAACCTTTGCCTAAAAGGAAATTGGTTGTGTTATTTGAAAAGGATTTGGTATTCATGTTATTTCTTGAGGAAATATTAGAAATCTCTCTCATGTGTGAATGATAAAATAATATTTTGTATTTCATGTATAATAGCTAGTGAGTTAGCTATCTTTTGGAAAAAGAATAATTATTCTGTTAAGTTCCTTGGAAAATAATTATATATATTTTTATGCGAGGAAGCATTTATTGTCTTAGAACTCTTTAAAAATAATAGAAGATAAAAATATATCCTTGTATTCATTATTGGATTATATTCTTGCAGAGGAAAATTAGTAAACACATGCTTTATTATGTAAGATTATTTAGAGAAACATATACGCTTGCATGCATGGAAAAAGTATAGTTTGGGGTATTAGATTTCTAGAGAAAAGGAAGATGCAATCACATGATATTGATTGTGGTAACCTTATTTTGGGAAAAATAATATGTATTTTATAAGGGATTAGCTATGTTATTAACTTTATTTTGGGAGAATATTAGGCATAGTTATTGGGTTAGATTTTTTGGATGAGAGGGAAATGTCCCTTTGCATGCATGAAAGAATAAATGGTATGTGTTTGATCCCTTGGAAAACAAATGGGTTTATTTTTCCATGAAATATTTATTTATTTTTCTTTGGAAAGAAATATATGTTTTACATGTAAAAATAAAAAGCTATGTTATTGTATGCACAAAATTATAACTAGTATGTTAGCTTTGTTTGAAATAGAGCTGGAATTTTTATACATAATAACCATTGTGAATATCTCTTATGTGAAAAAAATGTTTATGGAAAAGAACCTACATTCACACGCATAAGTATAGAATATATTTCGTGAATACCTTTGGAAAATAAAACATAAGAGTAGGCACAAAGAAAATTGCTTGTTGGGATAGTTATCTTGAAATTTTGTTATGCATTTGCATGTCCAATATTATTATCGAGTATGTTAGCTTTTTCTTAGAAAGAATATGAAAGTGCATGCAATATTTTGCTAGCATTTGTCAGAAATATGATGCTTGATAGTGATTTATTTAGTAATCCATGTGAAAGGATTTCATGACATTCTGTTTATGTTTTATGCATGTATACAAATAGTTGTTGAAGTGTCACAAATAAATATTGATTATTGGTTTATTAATATTTTATCTAATCATGATATCAAGTGTGCTAAAGACATAAATGGTAGGAAAGGAAAGTCACTTGAGCAAATAATTTTTCATGTTGAACATTGTGGTATATAAACATTTGTTATCCCATCCAGGTTTAGGAACTCAAACTGGAGGATGGCCCACTGATAGAAAAAATTCGACCACAAAGGCAAAGATTGAGAATTCATGGGTAAATGATATCATGATGCATTAGGGGAATTTTGAGGTATAAAATGGGACTCCTAAGAAAAATTTACAACCAAAATAAAATTTTTAAGAACCAATAGGATTAAAGGTGACAATGTCAACCATGGGGGATGATTCACCATTTTTTTATGTAAAAGGTTAAAAATATTAAAAGTTAATAAAATAACAAAACTAATTTTTCAACTCGTACATTCAACTTATCTCCCAAAGTTTTCACTCAAATTTCGAGCGGGAGTCCTCGTTGGATGAAAATTTTAATTCTTCATCCAAGGAGTACCCATGTTGCATACTTTCAATGCACCCTGCCACATGAAAAATTAGAAATACATCAAGAAACGTGATTGCAATCACATTTTTCATGTATTTCTCATTTTTCATCTAGCAAGGTACATCGAAAGTATGCAACATGGGTACACCTTTGATGAGGGATTAAATTTTTTATCCAACGACTACTCCTGCTCAAAATTTAAGTAAAAACATTGGGAGATAAGTTGAAAATACGAGTTGAAAAAGTAGCTTTCTCTTTTTTACCTCTAAAATTTGATGATGTCATCAAATCATATTTTATTATTTCCACTATTATTTTATAATTTCTTTAGAAGGACCATTTTAGACCTAAAAATTCCCCTAATGATTATAATAGCTTATACCTAGTTATGTTTTATTTAAGATTATTTTTATATCTAATTTTTATGACAATCGTCAAGGGATAGACTCCCTTTTAACCATTGAGTGAGGGGTGAAAACCCTCACAAGCGTTTAATAATAAAATTAAACATTTGATGGTTTTCACCCTATGGGTTTTCCAAGCTATATTTGTGTCTAATGATGTGATTTTTCATTGTGTTAATTTCATGATGGTAATCTCTTTCATGATGTGATATTTATATTATAAATTATGTGATTTACTAATTGATTTAAAATGATCATGGGATCTATGCATAGTTATAGCAGGAAATTTAAGTTAATATGCTACAATAAGGAGAGTTAATGGTTGTGTAGCTCACTATGTATTTTACTAAATATTTTTCTAGGTGATGATGATGGTTATTCTTATGGTTAATGAGGGAATATAGAAAGTTACACATTGGTAGATGTTGAAAATTTTTCCTAACTACATGCATTTTTCGGCGAGGTTACCGGAGTATGTTACATGGAATCATGTTGTTGTTTTTTCCAAGCTAACCCTATAATAAAATCCAATGAAATCACTTCCCATTTCCCTTCAGAACTGGGTAATGGGTTCAACAAACAATTAGGGTGTTGGTGTTCCACCTTAACTTGCTGACATTCTAGGAATTTATTTAAGTATTCTCCTACCTCCTTTTTCATGCCCAGAAAAACAATTTTCTTCCTTACTATTGCTATCATATTTTGATATCGAGGATGACATGCATATTTTTTCTTCTGATACGCTTCTCGTATCATTTATTTTATATCACTCACATTGGGAACATACAATCTATTTTTGTAAGTTACCAATATTTCAAAATTTTCAGCATATCCTGGAATTTCTGTGAGCTTCAAAATCTGTTGAATTTCTAGGTATTTAGGATATATTTTTATTGAATTTTTAATCTACTCCACAAATAATGTAATAGTACTTAACTCATTGATATCACCATTAAAACATTTTCATGTATAATTAAGGCTTCTGCTAACATTTTTTCTTTACCCTTTATGTGTTTAATAAAAAATTGAAACTCATTGAGGAAGGCTAGCGATGTTTCCTATCTAGCATTTAAGTCTGGTTGGATAAAAAGATATTTCAAACTGATATGATTTGTTAGCAAAGTAAATATATTCCCTAACAAGTATTGTCTCCACATCTTTATTGCATGCATTATTGTAGGCAGTTCTAAATCATATACAACATAATTATTTTCGTGTGTTTTAAGTTTCATAGACTCATAGGCTACTACTGCATTTTCCAACATCAATGCTACCCCAAGACCTTCCAAACAAGAAGTTGTGACAACAATTAATTCAATTTTTGGGTCTGCAATTTTTAGTATCGGAGGCACTATTAGTAATTGTTTTAATTTGTCAAAAGTTTCCTTGCATTTGGCTTTCCACTCATTTTTTTCCCCTTCTTCTACGGAGATTTAATAGGGCAAGCCAACTTAGAAAATCCTTTTATAAATCATCGGTAATATCTTATGATTCCCATACATGAGCAGATGACTGAGACATCCTTAGGTATGGGTCAATTCCAAATAGCTCTAACCTTTTAAGGGTCAATCGAAAGTCCCTCCTTTGAAATGATGTGACCCAAATAATCTATTTTTCCTTTATAGAAACCCCATTTTCTAAGTTTCGTATATAGCTGATGTTATCTTAAATTTATAGCACTAATATCAAATATTCTTTTTGCACTTCTTCATTCTTAGAATAAACAAAAATATCATCTATAAACACCAATAGAAAATTATCAAGGTAATTATGAAGTACGTTTTTCATTAGAGACCAAAGGGTGTTGGTGCATTAGTAAATATTGTGGAGAGATAAGAATAATTTTTTTAAATATTTTGTTTGAAGTTGAATGTTGAGAGTTTTGAAGTGATTTTTTGGAGTGATAAGGTGAAATTAGCTTTTTCATTTTGGATCGATCAGTGTTTGTAAATCTGAGTGATAAGAAAATATTTTTAATAGAGAAACTCATTGTTGTATTTCTTCTAAGAGGTTGAGTCAGTCTTGAAAACAATTTTCTTCCAAGGAGTTCTAGAACTTTGTATTATTATTCCTTGAGAAGTTTTAACCATAATGTTGTAATGATTAAGGTTTATGTACTCAATACATAATAAAAAGATATCCTTTTTGCAGTGTTGAAGTGTCCTATATCCTCTCGAAATTGAATAATGGGATATTAGGTAGACCATGAGTACGTTTGTGATGGCACATCATTCTTGATATTGCTTATTTTTTTTTGTCTTGTTTTTTACACTGTCTTTGTAACATGGTGCAAATGGAGTACACAAAAAGTTAAACAATTGCATGCTTATAATAAATTCTCTCCAAGCTCATGTAATCAATCATACATAAGAAAAATACAAGAAAACAAGAAGCTACAACACATAATCAAAGATATCAAGTTGTCAACATTAGCATTGAAAGAAGACTCTACATCAACATTAAATCATGTTAATGGAGCTATCATCTACGTCAAAAATCAACAGCATTTGCATCAATTCAAAATAATTTTTTGGAAAATGCACTTGCACCATTTTTTGTAAGAATCAACTCATCCCAAAATTGTAACATGCAAATCATAATTTGTAAGTTAGCTGGTAATCAAATTCAAATCAATTTGAGTTGAATTGTAAGGGTGCATTCTTAGTTGAATCTGACACCCAAGCTTTCAATTGATATGGGGTCAATTAGTTCAACTGAGTCAATTATTTTCAATTGATTCATAAAATTCATTTGAACTTGTCATCAAATAATTGTAAGAAATTCTCAAGTGCAAGTGAAAATTTTTAAGGCAACAAGCAAGCATGACATTCAATCAATAATCAAACAAGCATCAAGCAAGCGAGTTCAACTATAAAGCAAGCAAGCATGAGTTCCAACATTCAATATTTCAAGTGAGCGTGAAATTCTAGTGATGATCAATAAAACCAGTTGAAGTGAGAGATCAAGAAAGTTAAAAAGCTAGCGAGTGTGATGAACTAAATCAAGCAAGTGTGAGCTCATGCGATGTCGCATGGAGAAAAAAATTCAGTTGTTACACGTTCTTAACAATATGATCCTATCAACTACTGAAGACATGGTGAAAATAAACAAATCAAATCTTACTAATATTCAAATTCATCTACAATAGGCACATGAGAAAATGGAAATTCTTCAACTGGAGTCACAACTACAACGAGATGAGTTTCAACAAAAGATATTTTTTTCTAAGCTAAATAAAACTAAAGATAAATATGATTTCAAGTCACTCACACATGCAACTTGAAGTGTAGAAGTTTTCCATGATCAAGTTCAACTTTATTCTTCCAAGCCAATCATGGATTAGTGGGAAGAAATACAATCCAACAAAAATCAACGTGGCTTAGGATATCAAAAATATGACAACAAATTGCATATCCAAGATTATTCAAAGCCAATCAAATTCATCAGTGCAAGTTTTATTGATTAAGTAACATAAAAAATTCTTGATAAATTTGAAGACAAACCCAAATGCAAACATTGTCAAAGAACAGGTCATATGGAGGATCATTGTTTTGATCTCCATCCTTGTCCTGACTGTGGCAAGAAAAATCACTCATCATAGAAATATTGCATAAAATATAAATCAACGAGATTGAAGATCAATTATGCATGGATTGATCCTTGGGAATGGCCGTCAATAGTCAAATGATTGTATAAGTTCTACCGCAAAATTCAATCTCACCTATTGCAGCCAATAGTAAAATAAAGATGGTACTCCTGTGCACCTAAGTGAGGGAGTACAATAGTGAAACTCTCCTACGCCTGAACGGGGGGAGTTCAGAAATCAAATGTAGATGATTGTCTCTCCTTTCAACTAACAAAGGATGGAAACTGCTAATGGAATTGAAGATGGTTTTTATATTGAAAGTTTTGAGAACATCAACAAAAGAAGCAGTGAGAAATTTTGATAAGTGGGCGATCAGTAGTAGCCAGTGGGCGGTCATCATCAAAGCAACCAGTGGATGATCAACATCAAAGTATCCTGTGGGTAGTTTTTACATCATATATTTTCTAGTGGGTGTTATCAATATTTTGTCAGTGGATAAGAAATTATGATGTTGATTGAAATCAAAGTACAGATGGATCATTTTGCAGCTTAGAACTTGATGGAGATGTCCAGAAAATATGAATCAAACTTGCAACTCAGTCATGTTCTCTTCATATTGAAGTTTTTTGGCATACAAATTTGCCAGTTTGTCAGGAAGTGTTTTTCATTGAGGATCAACAGTTTCAACATGAGGACTTGGAGATGGTTCTTGGTTCTTATTTTGGACTAATGATTGAGAGGGGTATTGTTAGCCTCACTCTCAGCTCATGAAAACAATTATAAGTCCAAAATAATAAAATTAATTAAATCATGAAATTTGGATTTAATTCCTACTTATCTAGGTTGGGTTTGTTCCTCATAGGTAGGAGTCTATTTACGTCTAGTTGGTTGAGAGGTTGTCTCCAACTAGTTAGGCCCCTAGATTAGTGTCTGATTGAGATATTTTATCAACTAAAATTTCCAAGATAGATGCACTATCTTGAGACAAATATCCTCATGTATGTAGACTTTTATCATAAACATTATTTGTATAAAGATAAATGAGAGAGGAATATAGTGGTGCTCTAAGAATCATTTTCCACCATGTATCATTTGTTTATGTATCTGATAATTTATTGTGTGTTTATTTTGATTATCCTTCAATAACTGGTTCTAAAATTTTCCTTATAAATATCTTCATATTTTATTCGTAGCTCGTGATAATCAGTTCTTAAATCAATCTTTGAAAATACAGTTGCTCCCCTCACTTGATCGAATAAATCATCAAACCGGGGAAGCGGGTATTTATTTTTTATGGTTAAATTATTCAGTTGTTAATATTCAATGCACATTCTAAATGTGCCATCTATTTTATTGAAAAAAAATACTAGATCCCCCCATGGTGAGACACTAGGTCTAATGTAGCCTTTATCTAGGAATTCCTGTAATTTCATTTTCAGTTCTAATAGTTATATTATAATTAGTTGATAAAGATATATATAGATTGGGGTATCACTTATTACTAAATCAATAGAGAAACCTACGTCTCTTGTAGAGGTAAACCTTGGATTTCATCTGGAAAAAAATCCTAAAATTCATTAATAATTTGGAGTGTCTCCAAATTCTACTTTTCTGTTTTTTGTTTATTTGTTTCTACATGCACCATGTATAACATGAATACTTTCCTAGCACTCCTTTTCAAATGTAGAGCTAAGATTTGTCTGAATAATATTGACTTGGGTATTTCTTTAATTAATAGGGTTTTCCCATCTTGCCTCACATAATACATGATTTTCTCCAAAGAGTTTATAATCGCTCCACATTTCTCCAACTAGTACACTACTATTAACACATCATAGGCCCCTAAAGGAAGACTATTTAAATTTATTTTTGTGAGGTACCCATTTAAATTAATGGGACACTGTCTTACATTCCTGGTTACCTTTCTTTTTTTACTAGTTTCTAACTCTACCAACCATGCAGTCTTGAATTTTTCAAATTTTAATTCATACTTTGCCATAAGTTGGGGCCTAATGCAACTTAAACTAGGCCCTGGATCAATTAAAACATAAACAAATTGGTTTAAAACAATACCTTCAATCTTAATCATGGTAGATTGATGCTCAACATGTTTTTCCTCTAGTTTAACATTGATCATAGGGATGTTTCTTGCAACGTCATTCATAGTTGTTTCTTCGTGGATGGCTTGAATATTCCGAATGGATTGTGGATGATGTGGGAATTCTCTTAGTAGGTGTGGTTCAACACATCCCCAAAAATTATGTGGTTACCTCTCCTTGACTCCACTGATCATTTTGTTGTTTAACTCCATGAGTTTTGACCCAGTTTGAAACTGTTATGGTTGATCTAAATTTTCCTTGCTAAATTTATTACGCTGATGGTCCTTCTCAAAGTTCTTAAGATTATAGGAATTTTATATTTTCCATTTTCATTATAGTCTTATTTTTTCCTTTACCTTGCCCATATTTTATGCCTTCACCTCCATTCTTGAATTGTTTATAGAAAAGTCTTTCTTTCTTGCTACATCATCCACAATATTAGGATTATCTAACTCAATTCTCTCTTTGTAAGGGGTTGGTAAGTAGTTAAAAAATCGTTTTCCTTGTCTTTATCCTCATTAATATAAGGGACATACCACATTAAATTGGTAAATTTTTCCATAAAATCTTCCATTGTTAATTGTGCTAACCTTAACTCGTGAAATTACTTGACGCAATAATCTTTGTATCTTTCAGTCAAATATCAAGATTTAAGCTTCTTTTTGAATTCCTCCTAGGAAAATGTTTTTTCCTCCAATTTATACACACTTTTCGCATCTTCCCACTAGAGACAAGATCTACCTTATAGTTTATAAATGGCCAACATGGCCTTCAGGTTACTATCATACTCGTAGAACTGAAAATACTTGGTGATGTTTACGAGCTAAGCCTTTGCATATTCCTCCTTCTCCCAGTCAAAAGTAGGAGGTTTTATCTTCCATAACTCCCCTTTTAGTTCCTTCCTCCTCCTTCTCCTATGATTCCATGGATAATTTTAGTCAGAATCTCGTTCTCTTTCAGACTTCTCTGATTCCATTCCCACACTCTTCCATTTTGGTACTTCTGGTTCTACCATTAAATCACTATATTTTTCAATCAAATCCCTTACCATTATTTGATTCTCTTAGTTATATTTAATAAGGAATTTGTTACTACTCTTAAGATCATCAAATTCTGGAGGTTTTTGATGATATCCATAAACTAAGATGTTGGTTTTGTACTTCCATTCCAAAACTCAACATATAATTCTTCACCAACATTTATGGTTAGAGGAGAACTCTCTGCCATTCTGTTATGGCCTGCTTCACCAAGGTGCCTTATAAACCATACAAATTTTGATCAACATCTCATATTCACACTTCTGTGCATGCCTCATTTTAATATGATGGTTCCTTGCAAGCCTAGTCCGGAAACTGAGGCTCTAATACAATTATGTCACAATCCTAATTAAAGAATTGTAACACAACCTTTTTTTTTTCTAAAAAATTATCGATACACATTCTTGAACCCTAATGGTTTTCAATTACATTTTTTTATACAATGCATCAGGAAAAATAACATGTATAGGTGTAATGCTCCTTTAAAAATAACTTCATTTTCATTCTTTTTTTTTACATTTCATTTAAATTGTTGTTGATTACCATCTATACATTAATTTTTTGTTATGCTCATTCGCATACACCTTTTATACCTTATTTTCATTTACATTACTTGGTCTACACCATTTTCATGGTAGTAATTCATGTATCCCATTTTTTAATGGTCTCTCCAAAGAGTATGTTTAACCCCTCATCCGAAATGTTTGGGCCACTTTGTATCCCATTTGACATAGTTACCATAAGTAAATTCAATGTTTTATGTTTATGAGACTGGATTGATGCCTAAGTATTGGAAATTTATCTCCCTAACCTTAACTCAAACTCTCTGGAATGAGTTATTAATCCCATCATTGTCTTGATTTATTATTTATTTATATTATCAACTTTTTTCGTTTCCCAATATCATGTATCTTTCATGATATGTTGACCCTGGATTTAATCATACTATGGAATGTGGTCGTCACTTGGCTCCTGTACATAAAATAATAGAAAATGGTGATGCTATGTTTATATTTTATGATATGGATTCAATGAAAGAAAACCTAATATTTTGATGAGTTTCCTATTTGCGCTCCATTTCATTCCATCCATTCTTTCTAAAGTTATCACAACGTGAGGTTTCCACACCTCCTAGTATTACATGGATGTAGTGAAACCTTACATAATGTTGATGTTGAGTATCAGGTAACAGTCAAATGTTCGAGTGTTGCAATTTTAGCATGAGCTCGCCCTCATTTCAGTCATATTGAGTTAGGTAGAATGTAATCTCCTCTCCTAGTTTTTTTTCTTAGGTTTTCAAGAGTATCACTGGAAGCAAGGACGGCGATATTGGATTCGATCGAATCCTCACTCTATTATACCTTGTAATTCTCACCAAAGCCTTACTAGTTTTATGCCCAAAAGGAATTTTTTAATCATATATATATATATTTCTCAAGTTTCCAAAATTTCCCTTATTTCCTCTAATTTGGCTTTTCCTCCCCTGCTCCAGGCCATGTTTGCTACACAGTGTCTGAGCTTCACTTCCTATATATAACAATAATGGTTGCAAAGGTTGTTGGTTAACCCTCCCCTAATCTCTAATTTTTTTTTTCTGAAATTAACAATGTCGCATGGCTAATGTGTCAAACACCTTGGTTACAGGAACAAGACAACAGACCCCTCTCCCTTATTCAGGTGAAATTTTCTTTTGTTTTGGTATTTTTTATTTTCTCTTAGTATTTAAGATTTTTTGTTTCCTTCATAGTGATGGGACTTATTTTATGTTTCTCGTTTAATAATGTTATGAGGTATAAATAGAATATTCATTATGGTGTTTCTAGATATCAAAAACTGTATTCGGCTTCTAATGACTATGCCTGCCTCTCACAGGTGAGTGCTTCATGTATAAAATATGGGGATTCTTTGTGAAATGGTTGTTGCAGGTTAATTTTTGTATCAGAAGTAGCTTTGATTCCTAGTTGTGTCAAATTAGGAATCTTGGAACATGTTTTGTTTTTTCCTATACAATGTTTCTAATGAAAAACTCACCTTTGTTTGAGTAGCATTGGTTCAGGACCTGTAACTTATATTTTTAAACTTGGGTGCTCCCCACAACCTTCCAATACTGATCAATATGATGTTATTTAGTTAATCACTCCGAAATTTTGGATATATATTTTTATCTTCTTTAATGTGACTCCTCTCTAGAAGATATTTTCCTAGATAATCAAAATCATATTTATTGCAGTGCTTTGTTTTCAATTACTCAAATATTGCATGGATCAGTGTATTAATTTTGGTTCCTGTTTCTTATACTATGTTAGGGGTACTACCAACTCTGTTTTCATATTAGAATATTATTTTAGACTCCATTCCTCAGCTTTTAAAGTGTATGCTAATTTATTTTTCTTTTCCTCCATAGTAAGCATATTTAATTTCTCTATTTCTCCTTTCTTAATTTCTTGTTGACATAGTGGGACTATTTGCAAACTAAATTCTATAGGTTTTAACCCCGAATGTAAATTATCGACACACGAATCTTATAAATATAAAATAAACAAATAGCGAGAGCATAAAACATAAAAAAATGTATAAATACGTAGATTTTCCCCATGGATCCCAAATTGGGACGAATTACCTTGATTTTTCATTATATTCCTTTTAGTGTTACAACACATATATATACATGTCAAAGCATACATAAACCCCAATCCATTAACCTTGGATTAGAACATAACCAGAGTTCCCCTGACCGGATCTACAAAATACTAGGGGTCGAAAACCATCATGCCCCAAAACCATGTGTAAACCCATGCACAAATCCATGGTCAGATCCGCCCACCGGAAAATAAGGACCAAAAATTTTTTCCGGGCCATTTCCCTAGATCCCGACAGCGGGGGCTACCGGCCCCCCTATGACCCCCCCCGCTATGCCGTGCTTAGTCGTGGAAAGAATATAACACATACCCAACATTCTCCCACTTGTTGTTTTCTTTCCACGAGGGGCCACAGGAGGGCTTAGTCATTGGCCCAATTCTTCAACACCCATTTTTTCTCTACACCAAGAGAACTTCTGAGTGCTCACAAACTTTGTCAATGCATCTGCAACATTCTTCAAAGCGTCCACCTTTACCAGCAACACCCTTTTAGCCTCAACCATATCTCTAACAAAGTGATATTGAACATCAATGTGCTTTGTCTTTGAATGATAAGCAGGGTTCTTAGCCAAGAAAATCGCACTTTGGCTATCACAGTCTATCCTTATAGCTTGCTGTACCAACCCCATACTTGAACACAATCTCTGCAACCAAACTGCTTCCTTGCTCGCATGAGTGGCTGCTATGTATTCTGCCTCTGTAGTTGAAAGAGCCACTACAGACTGTCTTTTACTCATCCAACTGACTGCGCCTCCAAATAGGCTAAACACATACCCACTTGTAGATCTTCTTTTGGTCCCGCATCTCCTAAACTCCCCACCGCATCAACAAAACCAACATCATACTCGACCAAATAGGTAACCTGACCTCAAAACGGGAACTCTAGCCCAAAAACTCTCAAAAAACATGAAAAAACACCCAAAAAAAAAAAAAAAAGTGTGTCTTTCAAAACGCACTTGTTTTTTTTTTAAGGTCAAATTTCAACATTTTATAAAATTATGCTAAAAACAAAATTGTTTGTTGAAAAAAGGATTGAAAAAACACCCTCAAAACAAAACCAGTTGATGCTGGAATAACAAAAAAAAATTGTGTCATAATTTTGACACTTGTAACAATGGAATTAAAGACAACATATTAGGACATTTTTTTAAATCGTAAATTTCTAACATTTTTTATAGATGATGTTAAAGATAAACAAATACATGTCTGAAGGGCTTATCATTTCGAACAATTTTCATCCATGTTGTTAAACATAAAATATCTTGACTTTAAACAACCCCAAAATTGTAATTATTGTCAACCATAACCTTAAAGATAAAATTTGGTAGCGCATAAAAACCTTAACGACAAGTTGTAAATCTAAATTTTTTCAATCTTAAGTGTTCAACATACTTGAACAATGAAATTATGGAGAAATTATAAGACTTAACAATTTTAAAAAATGAACAAGTGAATGAAAAAATTATCATTGAACAGAAATAAGTAAGAGTAATTTTAATTTTAAAGGATAAAAACTTATCTTTTTTCAAATCTTAGCATAAGACAAATTTAAATATAATTTCAACCAAAACCTAAAAATCAAGCATCAAAACAAAGTGTTCTGTTTCAATGACACATACAATTATTAAAACTTTTAAAAGTATCTTATACCAAATGGTAACAATACATAATATCATGGTAATATCACTGCATAATTTAAAAATTCAACATTAGTTTCTATTTTCTATTTTACTTATAATTAAATTATCAACATTAGTACATTGAATATAGCATAAATTATTTTTGTAATTCATTGTTACATTGTCGATATTCTAAAGAAATGAATTCTTCATAATTGAAACATATAATCCAACAAACATAGAAATGTCTTAGAACTTCATGAAAAATGACATGGAAGTCAAAATTTCTATTTCAAGTTACCATGCAAACATCAATTACATAAAAGTGTCTTAGATAGTTATTCAAAATCAGCCATAGGTTCTGGCACACCATCATAATCTACATCTTCAGATGAATGGCTTGATGCAGATGAAGATGATCCATATTCTTCTCTTTCATCAACTAGTGCTCCATCTGAGTCAACATGCATGCCCATCTTTTTAGAGTTCAAAATTCTCGTAGATCTACATCTACATTCTGTAGAGTCCCATTTCAACAATAATTGTTTTGGTAGCAATTTCTTCAAAATATTTATGGTCTGCAACCGAAGAGTTCCTCTCTTTGTCAAATTGAAGTCATACACAAGTATGTCAACATCCTCCAATTTTAAGACATTTGTGCGGTGACGATTTATATTTGTGCCCTTTCTTTTTCTCTTTCTGCCAATTTTTTTTTCCACTACCATCTCTGGCTTGTACACACCATTGAAAGGGTGGGTACTTGTGGCATACCAATGTACATCAACAACTGTAATCTCTTCATTTTCATTAATGACCTTTATAACCTTGGCAATCCAAAATGGATAGCCAAGTGGATCTTCATCTGCTAACACTGCTATCATGCAACCCTCCTTAAGATCCCGCACAGAACCCCTGTAAAGGTCTTCCATGGCTTCACGTTGTGCACGTGATCTTCTAGAACCAATATAGATTTCTCTTTCCTCTACCTGTGGGGAATTAATAATAGCTTGAGGCTGTTGTTGTTCAACATTGTGTGTTCCCTGATGTTCATGTTCATTTGGCATATTTTGTGGCCAAAAAAAAGGAGTCTTCAAAAGCGTATCCCCATTTACTGACCTTGAAATCATATCACTTTGATTACTAAAAAAAGACTCCCACCAAACTGAATCAGCAACATCGAAGTATTCATATGTATCTCTAATACATCTTTTAATTTCCTCTAGACATTCAGAATAATTTATGTCTCTCTTCTGCCTTCGTGCATTATGGAGTTCGGAAACTGACTGTAATAACAATATCTTTGATGAAAACATTGGACGCTCTAGAATGAACTTCAAAAATGCTAAACCTGATGATGGTCCCCATTCTTCAATATTTGAATACTTCTTGCCCCATATAAGTGTTATCCCATCAATTTTTTTGATACAAAATTGATGCTGGAAGCTAATGTCGTTAAGTTGTTCAATGCATTTCTCCTCACCATGCGATCCAAAAATAAACCTTCGCATGTCAATAGTTTTTTCCAACACATGAAAAACAGGCTCTGGAATGTACGATTTCTTAATACATTCAATTAATGATGGCAGGCTCCCAACACCTTTCCTCCTCAATGTTACTGAAAAACGACTAAACATTTGATCAATATGATCATGAGTATGCCCAACAAGAAGGAAACCAACCTTTATATTTTTAAAAATCCCCAATTCAATGAGCATGTTTAGATACCCAAAAAGAGCTTGATTTTTGTTCTCACGACTTGTGTTGTCTAATTGTAAATACAAAACTTTAGGAAGAATCCCAGACCAATGAGTAACCACATCATGGATTATAGTTATGGTCAGATTTGCATCATTGTGAATATTTGGAGTTGTGAAGAAAACTCTTGGAAACATCTTCTCATTAAATACCATACAATCAACCAAGTGAAACTGAATGAAATTTTCCTCCTGTAATTTTTTTGGCGTGCGGACAAAATGTGGAAGAAGTGTTTTCTTTTGGTCCATACCATCAATTATCAATCCCAGATATTTATTTGGATGATCATAACACTTCCTTCGATGTTTATACAACTTTTGTCTTTCACTTGTTTGCTGATTGCGATGGTCTTGAAGTTCTTTGACAACGGAATCTGTACATAAAATAAAAGAAACATATGAATAAATATATTTTCATAGTTGATAAGTATCAAATTTTAAAAACAATGTTTTGAACACATACCTCTTTCTGCCCCTTGACATTTATCTCTTTTTTCTTTAAGAGAAGCACATGTGCTGCAAATCCCCATCCTTGTCTTCTTAGGAATACGAACATTGTTGAATTCAGTTTTCCATATCCTTGTAAAATAAGAATATGTAATAAAATTACCAATTCCTTCAACAAATTTTGCATAATCTTTGTATAACATGAATATTTCTCGTCTCGAGAAATTATCTGGAATATGTATTGTGTCTTTATTTGGCATACACTCTCCATGATTTGAAAATAAGTCTTTCATCCATGTCTTAGCAGTATTTGCAAACGGCCCCACCTCCCGTTTATAACGTGCTTATGAATAATATGTGGGATCCCTTTCCAATCTATCATGGATTCTTGACAAACGACAATTACCAATTGAATACAACATTTTGAACGCCTTTCTGCAAAGAAATACATTCCCAATATGATAATCATAACCTGCTAGTGTAGATTGCATGCAACCCACTAAATATGAATTTTGCATGCTTTTATTCATTGACATATATGTTTTCCTTTTCTCCAAAGCAAAGTTGAAATCCATATTTTTCAAGCAATCCCTTCGACAACATGCACTTGAAATCAAATGAATGACAGAACTTTTTGTCGTGAGATATTTTGTCCTCGCCCTTGTATAACTGGAATGCCTTGGATTGATATGAAAAGGTCTACTCCTACTCCTAGTTGCAATATTTTCTTGCAACGGCTTCATCATTCCATCATCCTTTGTAAAAGTAGTTTCATCACCATTAGAACGAATATTATCCCCACTATCATCATCCTCAACATAGTTAAGAAATTCATCAACATCATTGCATGGAAAATTTTCTTTACCATCATCAGTTGAAGAAAACATTTCACAAGAATCATTGGCACTTTTGTAACCCTGACTCAAAAGAAATTCTTCACCATCTTGACCCATGCTTTCAAATTCTTCCCTGGGAGGATTCAATTCTTCATCACCATGAGTGTCTTTGAAATTGTCACTTGGAGAAAATGCAATATTCAGATCCGTGCCTCTAAAATTATCATTTGCAAGAAACTCTTCATCCTCCCCTTCCTCAGTGGTGCTCTCATAATCCTTGGGATTAGGCATAAGTGGAAGCTTTGAATTTGTATTCACTAGAATTTCTTCATCCTGCCCCTCCCCTTCCTCACCGAAGCTCTCATAATCCTTAGGATTAGGAATAAGTGAATGCCTTGAATCTATATTTATTGGAAATTCTTCATCCCCCCCTTCATCAGTGGTTAAATTATAATCGTTATGATTAGGATAAAGTGAAAATTTTAGCTTTGGAAATTCATCCCCGTCTTCATCAGTGGTGCTAGCATAATCCTTAGGATTAGGACGAAGTGGATATTTTGACACTGCAAATTCTTCATTCCCCTCTTCCTCAGTGGTGCTGACATAATCCTTAGGATTAGGACGAAGTGCATATTTTGACTTTGCAAATTCTTCATTCCCCTCTTCATCTGTGGTGCTGACATAATCCTTAGGATTAAGATGAAGTGGAAATTTTGACTCTGGAATTTTTTCGTCCCCCTCTTCATCAGTAGTGATTGCATAATCCTTAGGATTAGGACGGAGTGGAAATTTTGACGCTGTAAATTTTTCATTTCCCTCTTCATCAGTGGTGCTAGCATAATCCTTAGGATTGGGACGAAGTGGATGTTTTGACTCTGAAACATTATCATTCCCCTCTTCATCAGTGGTGCTCACATAATCCTTACGATTAGGACAAATTTGATATTTTGACTCTGGAAATTTTACATCCCCCTTTTCATCAGTGGTGTTGGCATACTCCTCAGGATTAGGACAGAGTGGATATTTTGACTCTATAGATTCTTCATTACCCTCTTCATTTGTTGTTCTCACATAATCCTTAGGATTAAGCTGAAGTGGATATTCTTCATCTCCCTCTTCATCAATGGTGTCCTCATAATCCTTGGGATTAGGACGAAGTGAAACTTTTGACTCTGGAATTTTTTCATCATGCCCTTCATCATTGTTGCTTTCATAATCCTTAGGATTAAGAGTAAGTGGTATAACTGGCGCTCGATTTTTTGACTCTCTAATCATGGTGAACGAACTCTCGTTATATTCATCACTCTGAATAGAGTTGTTGCGTGACGAAGATGTTGATGTTCTAGAAAGAAAAACTTCGTTATCAGAAGAAACCATGGCTTTCAACAAGAATAGGTTGAATGATACAAATTCCTCTCCCACTTAAAATATATAGCTTAAAGACTAAAAATTTCCCTCCAAATTTTCCCTCCAAAAAAATTCGCGAAAAAATTTCCCTCCAAAATTTCCCTCCAAAAAAATTCACGAAAAACTTTAACTATTTTAACTATAATGACTACATGTAAATATTTTAAATTTTTTATTTTAAACTTACATTATATTCATCTAAAATATATTTCAAAATTTATTAATACACTGTTGGTCTTCAAATATTTCACCATACTTTCTATTCAAAATATCCACAAAATATTCCTTTCATGCATGTCTTCGAAACTAAAATAATTTTCTTATTTGAATGGTTTAAGATTGACTACGTGTAAATATTTAAAAAATAACATGTAAATATTAACTATTTAAACTATAATTAACTACATGTACATATTTTAGATTTTAAAATTTAATCCCATGATTTTAAACATTGATTACATATAAATATTAACTATGATAACTAAATACAAATATTAACTATTTTATCTATAATATTAAATATAATTAACTACATGTAAGTATTTCATATTTTAATTTTTAATCCGAGATTATATTTGAATTATTCAACATTCAGTACATGTAAATATTAAATAAAATATTAATTATGATAACTACATGCAAATAATAAGTATTTTAACTATAGTATGAACTATAATAAATTAAATGTAAATATTTTAAATTTGAAATTTTAATCCCACATTCATTAAACAGTAAATCAATCAGACAATATACGATATTTAAAAGGAATGATTGTTTCTATTCATCACATCACATCAAGTTTTCTGGTATTTGTTAGAGCAAATTTCCGGAGGTGTTGCGTTGGCATTGGTAACTTCGTCGAGGCATTGCATTGGCATTGGAAGCTTTGTGTCGCTATTGGTAATTTTGTGGAGGTGTTGCATTGGCATTGGTAACTTCGTGAAGGCATTGCATTGGCATTGGAGGCATTGTGTTGCTATTCGTAATTTTGTGGAGGCCTTGTGTTGGCATTGGTGACAGCAGCTTTTTGCATTTCAAAGGTTAGTTTTCCTTCTATTCTGTCAATTTAGAGACGATTTTGGGAAAAATCTACTTTTCTATAGTTTTTTTGTATTAAAAAACTACTTTTTTAACGTTTTTAGGTTCAAAAACCTTGATTTTTTTACATTTTTTTAGTGAAGAAAATGCAAAAAAAACTGAATTTTTTAGGGTTTTAAGAACAAAAATTTAGATTTTTTTACTTTTTTAAGACTTATAGGTTCATTTACACATAAAAATCCATAAAACGACCGTGCACATAAAAAAAAAAAAGTAATATTATAACATTTTTTATTTGTATTTTTTTTATCATAAATATATTAGTGATTTCATTATTTAATTTTTTTTATTTGAGAATCTTTTTATTTTATATTCTATTCTATTTTATTTTTTTAATTTTAAATCTTTAATTTTTTTTTTCTTTATTGTTTTGTTATATATATATATATATATATATCTTTTTTAATTGTATTGTGATACAGTTTTTTTTTTTTTTAAATTATATTATTATATTAAAACAAATGTTTTTTTTTTTTATAATTTATTATATTGTTTTTTGTTTTTTAAATTATATGTTGTTTAAAAACCAAACATTATTCTGATTTAATAATTTTTTATTTTTTATTTTATTTTATTTTATTTTTTTTATTTTTTATTTTTTTATTTTTCTTATTTTTTGTTATTATTAGCATTTTTTTTAAATTGCAGAATTAAAAAGAAAATTAAAAAAAAATTAATTTTTTTTTTTATGGTGCCGGGCTGGTTGGGCGGCACCACGGGGGCGGCCCAGCTTGCCTCCCATCCCCCGCCTTGGCCGAGGGCCGATTCCAGGAATTAGCCCTTGGCCAAGGCGGGGACCGGGGCCGCCCCCGGCGCCATAAAAAAAATATTTAATGTTTTTTTTTAATTTTTTTTTTTTTTTTTTTTTTTAATTCTGCAATTTGGTTTTTTAAATTGTTTTTTTTATTTTTTTTAACAATTTTTTTTTATTTTTTTATGGTATTTTTTTTTAATTTAAAAATTTTGTTTTTTAAATTGTTTTTTTTAAATTGTTTTTTTTAAATTTGTGTTAACAATTTTTTTTTAATTTTGGTTTTTTTTTTTTTTATAATTTTGTTTTTTAATTTTTTTTTTAATTTTTTTGTTTTTTTTTAATAATTTGTTTTAAGAAAACATTTATAATTTTGATTTTTTTTAATTTTATTTTGTTCTTTAATTTTTTTTTTTTAAATAATTTGTTTTAATAAAACAATTAAAAGTTCATAGAAACATTGTTATATATATAAAAAAAATAAAAATTGTTATATAATATAATAAAAACATTATTAAATAATAATTGTTAAAAATTTCAAAATATAACATATATATATATATATATCAAAAAAAAAAATACAATATAATAAATTAAAAAAAAAAAAACATTTGTTTTAATATAACAATATAAATTAATTAAAAACATATATATAACAATACAATTAAAAAAATAAAAAATTATATAACATTATAACATTTGTTATAAATAGTTAGTAACTTTTTCGTTTTTTTTTTAATATTAAACACAAACTGAAGTTTAAAAATACTACTTTATTTTTTTTAAATTATTTTATAGAATTTAAACACATTTTTAATTTTTTTATAAAATGTATTCAAAACATATTATATAGATATATATACATATGATTTATAATATTTTGTTTTTAAATGAAAATTTTTATAGTTAATTTTACTGCTTTAATTTCAAACTATTTAGTTTTAGAAATAAATTTTGTTTATTAAATTTATTTTATCCGCAATATTTTTCCATTAACTTATATATATATATCAGGAAAACGGCATCAAAAAATATTTATGTGAATGTTTCTGCACCTAGGACAGCAGCTCCCAAATCTACGGCAGCAGCTCCCAAATCTACGACAGTAGCTCCCAAATCTATGGCAGCAGCTCCCAAATCTACAGCTGCAGCTCGACGCACTATGGATACAACTCCCAAATCTAAAGTTGCAGCTGAACGCACTATGGACACTATTGGACGCAATAAGGATATTGTTGCACACACTAATAAAAGTCAAGCAAGTGGGGCACCAGGTTCATTAAAGGTTATTTCTGATTGGAAGAACGCCGAGGAAATAGATAAAACCGATTTCTCATGGTATCTTGAAGACAGTGAAACGAAGGTTGATATACACATCTATCTGGTTTGTGGTATGATTGACTTAAATGAGCAATATGATGTGATGGGAAGAGTACGAGACATATGTATGGTCCCGAATACAAACACTATTTATGTTCTTGTAAGGAAGGCTCAGAAACGTGAGAAGGTTAGATATCGTCTATCAATCGTCAAGTACGACACAAATGAAATAACTTCAAAATTTTCTGAAGAAATAGCAAGCAACATTGCAAATAACATTGTAAGTATGCTTATTTTTATTTCCTCTATGCATTATTGTAAGGATGATTCAATTTTTTATAAATTATTGATCATTGACATGTTTTATTTTGTTTCATAGGATTTTGTTCCGAGTCTTTCAAACATGTTTTATGGTATTTATATGTTGGTGCCAAATGTTATGGATGTGATCAAAACTTTCCACAAAGACAAAGCAGAGGAAAGGAGATTGAAGCAAAGAGCAATAGCTCGTGACACTGCAACAGTACAAAGAGGGGATCAACCAAGTGTCACTAGGGTGGGTCAATCTAATAAACTTAAACATGTTTCTTTTGAAGGTGTCGAACATGAAACATAAAATTATGATAGAATTAGTGAGGAGGAGATGAGAACTATTGTGCAAAAGAAGAAAACAGATCAGACACCAAAAATAAAAATTGCCAAAGATCTCTCTCTTGTACCTCATAGAGGAGAGCTTGTTTATAAAGAAACTGATATGTTATCCAATAAGGCTAGGAAATCAAATATTGGTGAACCTGTAAAGGTCATGAGCAGCAGTGAAGAACAAATTGAAAGCTCTTACGGAAGCAAAGAAATCATAACACCAGGTGCTGAGTTAGAGGATGGCATTATTAAAACAAAACAAAATGCTATTCGACAAGAGTTGAGGAAGAATAAATTAATTCTTGGTGGCCAAAAATTTGAGCTTAATGTTAACCAATTTTATGGCTCAGATGAAGGACAATCTCAATATCAAATTAGAAAGGCCCATCACCTACATGTACATAATCTGAAAACATTGTTCAGGTTCAATCCATATGCGCATGTGGTGGATTATGTGGTTCTTGTCGATCCATGTCAGGTTCCCAACAAACAAGAATTTGACAAGGAAAAATGTTTTGATTATAAATATTATGTAATTGGAGGAAACCATTCAATAGAGGCTAAAAGACAATTGATTGCAGAATATCCCAATAACTATCTTTTTCAAACAGTGAAATGCATCATTTACGCCGGCTTAACAGAAATGGAATCAAAGTTATTGGCATGGGATCATAATGCAGATAATGAGTACAGAATGAAAATTACTTTCATCCAAAGGGTCAGATTTATTCATAATGAATTCATAGAAAAATGTCGTGGGGATAAGACACAAGTTAGTGTAGCATTTCGAAAGGAATGTTTAATGGAAACAGGTTATCAAATTGATGAAAAAAAAGCAAAAGATGGAAAATTGAATACAAATCTCTTCAGAGGCACAGATAACATTTTTCAGTTGGCATTTAGAACTGGGGAGGTATGGGATTTTATTGATGAGATTTTTGATCGATGGGAGAATATTTCCATAAAAAATCAGAAAGTTAGAAAGAGTAAACCCATAATATGTACCAACAGTAAGGGGGGTCCTGAAATGAAGCAGCTTCCAGAGGATATGACTATTACACCTTGGAGAACAATGCAAGGTGTGAAGGATGATAAATTAGTCAAATCAGTATTAGCCCGTGTGAAGTTGGGTGAATTATCAATGGAAGAAATGTGTGCAGAATTTCAAAAGTAAGTTTCTTGAATTATTTCTTTCATTATAATTTTATTTTAAATAAAACATAATGATGTTGGTAGAATTTGTTATACATGTCAATATATTAACGTTTTTAACTTGATTTATTCAGTCATAAAATTTTTATGAAAATACAAGAACACATGGTTAAAATGTTGAATGAAGACAGTTGGGATGATGTTGTACGCAACTACCCAGAAGCAAGTTCTACATCAACACTAAAAGAGTTTAAATTGCATTCAATAAGGTATGTTGATTTATAAATTTATTTTATTCATATTTTAACTATTTTTATTTTATTACTTATACATATCTATATATATATATATTTATGTCATTAAAGATGTCGAAGAAGGATGGAAATGGAGTACCATATACTTTCAAAAGATTTATTGAAAAAAATAGGATGGAGAACATGAGAAGGAAGTGTCTTATGAATGTTGAACTAGATCCTACTCTTAATCATTACATTTGGAATGGGCTCGACAGTGTCCAATATCAAATAATACAAGGTGATTGTGAAGACATTGCATCACTAATACCTAAAAGGGAATATGGCCTAGTTATTGTAGATATTCCTCATGGTTTCAATTTCCCAGACATTGAATATGATAGAGAACCATATACTTATCAAGCTTTTAGTAAAGTGGTTACAGGTTTTCAAGAAGTGACAACATCACCACTTTGGCAATTTGTGACATTTTATTCAGACACACAGTTTCCAATGTTATTAACAAGCTTCAAGGGTAAAGCAAACTCAAGGATGCAACTTACATGGTAATATTTTGAAATTGTATGTTTGATTCCTCCTAAATTTTTTTATTCATGTAAAATTTAATTGAACTTTTACTATGTTATGTTACAGGCAAAAGTCAAATATTGTTTCTTCCGAAGATTAGCCTATTATAAATGATTGTGAGTTCATCCATGTTGAATGTTGGACAAAAGACGATAGCTATAAGCATATTATTATGAATCGAGTAGATGGGAAGAGTCATAGTTAAGTATTGGTTTATGATGCAGTTGTAAGAAAACTAACATATGAGAATAAAGATGCAAAAGGAGATATAGTTAACATTTATCAAAAACCACAAGCATTGATTAACTATCTTATAGATCTATGTTCAAATGAAGGAGAATAGGTTTTGGATTTATTCTCAGGTTCAGGTAAGTTTTATTATACAAATTTAAATTTAAATATTGTCTTTTTTACTTTTTATGTCTCCATACTAATTTTCTTACTTATTTTTTTTTGTGCTTGATGATTAGGTACAACACTAGCATGTTGCCTACTAAAAGGAAGAAATTGCATTGCCATTGAGAAAGACCCAGTTCAATGCAAATTTATTCAACAAAGAATTAACGCTCTTGAATTCCTTCCAGATGCGAAGCAAGAAGTTGGTTTGAGGAAAGGAGATTTTAATGAATCACGTGTGGCAAAAAAAGCAAAGGAACCTCAACCACCATTATATGGAATGATTGGAAAGGGACACTTTGGAAGATTTTCTGACATGAAAGATCCATTAGAAGACGGTGATGATCAAAATGAAGAAGAAAATGTTGCGGAAGAAGCCATCAATGCTGTTCTAGATGATGTTGAAGATGTATTTTTTGATATTGTTGATGATGTTTAAGTTATGCTTGCAAACAAAACTTATTTTTTAGAACTATTAATTAGTTTTACTTGTAATGTTTAGACTTTGATATTTTATGAGAACAACCCTTTTTTTTTGCAAAAAACATGTGATTGCTATTATTTTTTGACATAAAATTCAATAAAAATGTTGTTTTCTTAAGTTTTTTTTGTTAAGATTCTCCCAAAAAATTAGTTTATTTAACATGTTTTTTTCAACAAAAACTCTATAAAAGTGTATTTTTTGCATTGTATTTATATTGAAAAATTGTATTTTTTTTCATATGGTTCAAAATATTGGTTTTTTAGCGACAATTTTTTGATGTGCATTGAAAAATTATTTAACAATACATAAACATGTAGAAAATATAAACTTTAGAATATTGACCATTTTTCCATCTTTTATGTATGTGAAAAAGTGAAGATATCATTACAAGTTTTTATTTAAAAAAAAATTATTTTTTTATTTTTAAAACACAAGTACATAAATGCACTTAAAAATAAACATCTCACAGAAGAAGAAGACATTAGAAAATTTATAGTGTCAAAATCAATCCTATAAAAAAACGTTGGTGATGATACACCACCACTATTCAAAATCGACATAAAAAACACCACTTAAAAAAAAAAAATTAATTAAAAAAAAAAACAAAATGAAAAAAACTTAAAGTGCCAAAAACATGCTCAATTTTTTTTTTCTTGATTCTGCATCGCCACTTTTTCAAAATCAGGTGTTTTTCTTGATACTTCAAAAAGTAGGTAACAATGAGGTTACCTATTTACCTGTGAATATTGTTAACCACGAATGTCCAACATTCTTTCCAATCCTGGTCTTCCCTGGTAGCACAAGCCATAATCACTAGTGCCACGTAAATATCTGAAAACCCGCTTCACTACCGTCCAATGCTCCTTCCCTGGGTTTGACATAAACCTGCTCAATACTCCCACTGCATGTGCAATGTCTGGTCTAGTACAGACCATTGCATACATCAGACTACCCACTGCACTTGCATATGGAACACATGACATATCCTCCTCTTCTTCTTGTGTCTTGGGACACTGTTCAGCAGACAGCTTTACACCTACAGGAATAGGAACATTCACTGGTTTACTATCCTGCATATTGAACCTTTGCAATATAGTCTCGACATACTTCCTCTGGTTTAACCAGAGCTTCCTCTTTGCTCGATCTCTCTTAATTTCCATGCCCAAAATATAGTTTGCAGCACCTAGATCCTTCATGTCGAATTTGGAGAACAGTTGGGTCTTCAAATCTTGGATAATTTCTTTGTCATTTCCAATCAACAACATATCATCCACATACAAGACCAAATATATAACACGATCACCAATTAATTTAAAATAAACACAATGATCTTCCTTGCTTCTGGTGAAGCCAAGTCCCCGTATATAGGTATCAAATTTCTGATACCACATCCTTGGTGACTGTTTTAATCCATACAGAGACTTCTTCAACCTGCATACCAGTTCTTTCTTACCCTTCACCATAAAGCCTTCAGGTTTCTTCATGTAGATCTCCTCTTCTAGATCCCCATGAAGAAAAGTTGTCTTCACATCCATCTGTTCTATCTCAAAATCAAATGCAGCAGCAACAGATAAAAGTAATCTAATAGAAGTAACCTTGGCAACAGGAGAAAAATATCACCAAAATCAATTCCCGGCACCTGGGAATAACCTTTCGCTACCAACCGAGCTTTGTATTTCTCCACCTTGCCTTCTACATTCATCTTCTTCTTAAACACCCATTTGTTCCCAATGGGCTTCCTTCCAGCCGGCAACTCCACCAGATCCCATGCATCGTTTTTGTGCAAGGATGCCATTTCATCAACCATGGCCTCCTTCCAGAGTTTTCCATCCTCTAAATCTACTGCCTCCCTGACAGTTCTGGGTTCATCATCAGTTATAGTTAAGGCAAAACCTGAACAGAAAGCAGATGGACTATACCTTTCCGGTTGCCTTCTTTCCTGCACTGATCTTCTCAAAGCTGGAGTTTGTGGCTCTTCATCTTCTGAGTCTTCTTCTATTGTAGAGTCTGATTCATCCTCCTTTAGCTCAAACTCTATCTTCTCAGGTTCCTTTGGTAGGACTTCATGTTTAACAACATCTTTCACTTCTCTAAACACCACATCTCGGCTGTACACAACCTTCCTTGTTTCTGGGTTCCAAAGCTTGTAACCCTTTAAACCATCCTTATACCCAATAAAGATGCACTTTTCAGATTTATTATCCAACTTGGTCCTTTTCTCCTTTGGAACATGTATATATGCATCACATCCAAATACCCTTAGATGTGAAAGAGAAGGTTTCTTACCATTCCATACCTCATGTGGGGTCTTATCCTCCAACACTGATGAAGGTGATCTGTTAACCAGATAGCATGCAGTCTCCACTGCCTCTGCCCAGAATTCTTGTCCTAACCCGGTACCACTGAGCATGCTTCTTGCCTTTTCCATCAGTGTTCTGTTCATTCTTTCTGCAACTCCATTTTGCTATGGTGTGTATGGAGTAGTCTTCTGTCGTGCTATACCACACTTCTTACAGAACTCTTCAAATTCCTTCTTGCATAACTCCCCACCATTATCTGTCCTCAGCACCTTTATCTTCTTCTCTGTCTGGTTTTCCACCAGAGCCTTAAATTCTTTAAATTTGTCAAAGACTTTAGATTTCTTCCTCAAGAAATATATCCATGTATTCCTTGAGAAGTCATCTATGAATGAAACATAATACACAGACTTTCCCAGTGATGGAACTGACACAGGCCCAAACACATCACTGTGCACAAGTTCTAATATCTTGTTTGCCCTCTTAGCACTAGAAGGAAAACTCACCCGATTCTGCTTCCCATATACACAATGTTCACAGAAATTGAAATCCAGAGAACAATTAGACATACCTTCTACCATACCATCTCTATGCAGTATCAGAAGGCCCTTCTCTCCAATATGTCTAAGCCTTTGATGCCATAGCATGGTTTTTTCTCCATTACCATAGGCTTCTTTCATTCCACTTTCAGAAATCCGCTTAACTCGTTAATCTATCAATAAATGTGCTACCTGTAGCTCGTGCTGCAGTTCCGCTCCGAACTCCCTCGCATTAATACTACAGTGCTCCCCGAAGCATCTTGCAGATATATTTCGAGACACTATTTTTACACCGCATCATCCATCTTCTTGCTGCAATCAGATTTCTTAGCTAATGCAGAATATACGCGAACAATTGTGAAGTGTTCTAATCCTTCCACCTTGTAGCTTTAGCTTGACCTTTCCACGTCCGATGATTCTGGCCTTCCTATCATCCCCTAGGAAGACATCACCATCATCATATTTCTCATACTCGCAGAACCACTCCCTATGGGGAGTGAAGTGAAAGGATGCACCTGAGTCAATCAACCATGACTCATGATCTACATGTGTATTTGAAGAAGAAGCCAAATACACATCCCCACCTTCATCCGAGGTGGGTTTTGCCTCTGCAGAAGGACCTTCATCAGATCCCTTTCCTTTCTCAGGAGCTTTAGATCTGCATTCCTTTTTGTAGTGCCCTTCCTTTCCGCATTTCCAGCACACCTTTACAAACTTTCCAGGAGATTTAGATCTCCCTCTAGATTTAGGTCTCCCACTTGAAACCTTATTCTTGTTTCTGTTCTGGGACCTTCCTCGTACAGATAAGGCATCTCCATTCTGACCCTCCATATTTCTCCGTCTCATTTCCTCCAACAGCAAGGCTGAGACAATGTCATCAAAGTTCAAGGTAGTTGTATTGCTACCTATTGCAATAACCAGACTGTCCCACGAGTCTGGTAGAGAACACAACAAACTGATGCACTTATCTTCATCTGAGATTTTAATATCAACAGATGACAGCTGACTTACCACAATATTGAAGGCATTCAGATGCTCTGTCACCGAGTCTCCATCCTTCATCCTCAGGTTATACATCTTTTTCCGCAGGAACAACTTATTCACCAGAGACTTAGATTGATACAAAGTCCCTAGCTTGTCCCACAAGGTCTTCGCCGTAGCTTCCCCAGATACATTCAACAATACTGAATCTGAGACACACAACCGTATTGTGCTCTTAGCCTTCCGATCCAGTTTCTTCCAGTCTTCATCTGACATTGCCGTTGGTTTAGTACCCGGATCTACCGCGATCCACTGATCTTTATCCACCAGCAGATCCTCCATCTTGAGCTTCCACAACTCAAAACTCTGACCATTAAATTTCTCGATCTCTATCTTCCCACCGCTCGCCATCTTCTTTCACAGCAAGAATCGATCCTGCAGATCTCCCACTGAACAGGGTCTACCTCAGGCCCAAGCAAAAAACCCTCAGCAGCAAAGGCGTCCCCTTGAAGCCGAAACAACTTTGATACCAAATGTAGGTTTTAACCCTGAACAGAAATTATCTACACACGAATCTTATAACAGAAAATAAACAATAGCGAGAGCATAAAACATAAAACAGATAAACACAAATATTTTCCCCTGGATCCCAAATCGGGACGACCAGCTTGATTTTTCATTATATTCCTTTTAGTGTTACAACACACATATATATACATGCCGAAGCATACATAAACCCCAATCCCTAAACCCTGGATTAGAACATAACCGTAGTTCCCTTGACCGGATCTACAAAAATACCAGGGGCCGAAAACCATCGTACCCCAATACCATGTGCAAAACCATGCACAAAACCATGGACGTGGACTACCCGCCGGAAATTAAGGACCAAAAATTTTTCCAGTATACGTTCTCTTCCGCGCGGGGGCTATCACCCCCGCGCGTGCTTATCGTGGAAAGAATATAACACATACCCAAACTAAATTCACACACAGATTTTTATTCCCTAAGCCTCTTTTTTTCAAATAATTAAACGATGTAGAATTGTTTTCCTCTACTTGTAGATAGACAAAATAAAATGTATTTTATGGTTGGCGTGGCAGTAGGCTTCACCATCCAATAATTAAAATTGTATAAAGTTCATTTATTCGTATTCTTAATTATTATGGTGGAAAAAAATCTTTTTTTAGTAACCTTCGTGGTAGGAGAAAATATTCTTCATTATTAATTCTAGACAGGTTGCTTTTTAGAATAATAGTAGTAATATATGCAACCCATAATACCATCAGGTATTAAATGATAATAAATGGTGATATATCAATTTCAATGGTTATTATTATTATTTTTAAATGTATTCATAGTGTTACTCCACTCCGCACAACCTAACAAAATTATCAGGTTTTCCAATCTCTCCTCACGTGCTACACAAGCAGGGCACAAACACTTTACAAATTTAATCTTAGACTTAGGACTCACTTTGATACCATAATGGAAATTCTATTCATGACATAATTCAGTTGAAACTGCTGCGATTATCCATGTACATTTACTTTTCTCAGTATCTATTGAGTGGTTTATACTATAATTTTTCCTTAGTAGACGGAAATTCGAGGAGGAGTATTTCTCATTTCACAAGTAGCTCACATTAATGCATGCTTACTCACTTTCCACCCTTTACGCTAGTATTCAGAACATATAAAAATATAGATACACAAAGAAATAGGTTTGATTAGATGCAAGAATAAAAATGAGGGATTATACTACTCTCTCTTCGAAAATAGTAATCATGCCATGTTATATTATGTCATCTACATTTAAATTAAAATTCAACGATTCAACAAGAAATCAAAATGAGAAATTTTTCCGTAGATATACATATAATAACAACATACAAGAACTTAAAAAAAAGTGGGCAAAAATTAACTAGCCATATAAAATATGCATATATCATCACACCAATTGAAGGTGCATAATTAATCATATCAGAAAAATAAGGTCTCGACTGTCAACTTCACATTTAATATATCTAACCCATGCTAGTGACCAAAAAAATTGTTTACTTAGTAAATTCCTATGCACTAACATATATAGAATTAATCACATACACAAAATGAAATAATATGCACAAACTTAATGAATGCACCACTCAAAAATAAATTCTTAACTATAACAATACTTCAAATAATAAAAATAAACTTAAACTACCCAAACCCTAATCCTATCAGTTCTCAAGAGATTTCACTTGGAAGAAAACCGCTAAAACGAATATTCAAATGTTGTTGAACTTTTACTGGGAAGAAACATTCTCCTCCCAACCATGAATTTTATTGTAGTTCCCCCCGATATCAGATTGTTTTTTCAAGGAATAAAAAGTCCCCTTATGATTCCAAATAATGTATTTTTATACATTACTTCCCTAGCAGATTTTTCTTTAGCAGTGTCATGCTTTTTATGGTTCTACAATCCCACTAGCCTAGGATTTTTCTGTTTTTTCCGAAAAAGGTTTTTCCTCCTTTTTCCTTAAAGACCAACTTTCTCTCCCGCGATGCTTTATTCAACACTTACTCAGTGTTTTTCTACAACTGAGTGATTTGATAGATTCTCTCTCGCATCGTATTAAATATTTCTAATGAAATCCTAGGGATTTTTAGGAGTTATTTAAGGGAATATTATTTGAACATATCACCAACATTGGCTTCCATATCTTAGTAAAATATCTCTTAACTCTAGTGTTTCTTTCCCAAGTAATTTCGAGATTTTCTTTCGATTAATAAAATTAATTTATTACATCATCATACTTTATTTTTCACCTTATATCAAATTCAACATGGATTGAGCTTCCCATCCACTACACCTACAAATTTTTCATTCAAAAATATAAATATATTTACATGGAACCATATGGGTACTACATTTTGTAAGAAAAGTGCTTTCAACCAATAGGACATTAAATCATTCATCGCCTAGCTTTAGTTATAATGGATTTAAGGATTTTTTTAATTATTTTGTTACTATGTGGTTCTCTACCAATGACCTACACAACCATCTTCATGTTTTTCTTGACATTAATTACTATACATCAATCTCCAAGGTTAATCACATGTTCCAATCAATGAAAACATCGGGTCCAACATTGATAGACTTAAGCATAACACAGTGGGGTTGGCTTATATGTTTGATTTTGAGACTAAATTCATTGTTTTTAATTCTACTAAGGACTGAGGTGTGCAGAGCATGTTTTAAATATGATTTTTGAAGTCACTTAAGTTGAGGGAACAAAGTATAAACATCAAGGGTATATTTGGATAAATATGTGCGAACAATGGATAAATACCTACCTTGCAATGTAGTGCCAAGATCCTTGATGCGGGTGTTCCAAAGTCGATTTAATGTGATTTGGGATTTAATGTGATGGGTTGGAGGGCTGCAACTCTCTGCCGCCATCTGCCCTCCGGGTACGACGTGTTAAATGGCTTAATGCCCAACGCAAAGCACCATTTATCATCCCCTCATTCCAAAGTTGTTAGCTCTGCAAACTCTGGTTCTCGCTCGACTCCAGCTGTCGTGAGACATTCCTCCGCATGCTTGGGCGGGATTCACACCATGATAGCAGTTACGTTCTCTGATATGTTTCGCTTGGGAAGGACGGCTTGGGAGCATGCTGCGGTTTGGCGCGCTGTGGGTGGCATTCACTCGCAACATGTTATTAACCACCTGCTCTCGGCTCCCACTCATAATCATTCTGATGTCAAAGATAGAAGCGTCTACAGGAGGGAGAGAGTCGACCAGCGCTTGATGCGTTTAATGAGAAGAGAGGCTGGTGGTTTGTTAAGCGCCTGGTGGAGTGTCGAGCAGCTGTTGCGACCCCATTTGTTTTCTCTTCAGGGCTACCTTGCACGGGTTTTCTCTGTGGTTTGGGAGGTTTTCAGGAATCCGCTTCATCTCAGCATGCCCAGGATTCATCATCGTATGAGGAGCAGAAGGGGTAGCTCGCGGAGCCACCCTTCCCATGCCCCTTCCAGTCCTTCTCCGGACTCATCATCCTTTGGGGAAGGCTCGAGCCATTACCCCAGCACTCGTTCTGGTCGGGGGCGCTCTCATGACTATCGTTTGTTTTGGGGTCCTCACTCGCACCGACCTCCTGCTTCCTCTGCCCCAACTACAGGCACGGCTCGGTTCACTTTCAACAGCAGTCTCAACCTCCCTCGCATTACTGCCATTCTATCGGTGGTCTTCCTTGAAGATAGTGTTCCTGGGGATGTCGGCTCGCTTCCAACTGCTCCTGCGGCGACTGTTAATGCTCCGGACACCCAATTTTCGGCTTTCAATCTCGGTGAACGCAATTTCCAGGCACCGCCTCCGCCTCGCCCTGCTGAACCGGTTCTGGATGAGGAAATGCTTTCTGCTGATCATGTAGCCCAGGCGACTCATGACGAACCTGCTTCTGACATGCACGCCACTGGCTGGTGTAGGATTGAGGAGGAGCCCCCGGAAGATTAATGGATTCGTGGCCTGGTCTCTTCTTTGTCTCTGTTTCTCAAACCCCTGGGTTTTTTCTGTTATGGAAGCTTTGCTGTTTTTCTGGCCCTCTTTTGTATCTTTGGGGTCAAAGTATCCTTCAGAAAACTATGGTTCTGCACCCCTGCGTGGGCATCGATTAGCTACAACACCGCATTTTCTAGCCCTTTCATTCTCATGCAGCTCGACTACGCCTTCGATGTAATTTTACCCGCCTCGTTAATAGATAATTTTACTTAGAAAAAAAAATGTAGTGCCAGATTTATTATATAAAAAACCTAATCATGGAAGAAGACGTAAATATGATTGGTGAAGAATTTTGTCAAATTAAGCCATCCAAACTAATTGCAAATTTGATTTGACAAGGAGACTATTACCAAGTGCTTAGAAAAATCCTATGCTGGTGGATTAATTAAATTGAAGTGGAATTCTAGTGGGGGTCCCACTTTTGAGACAAGAACACCAATATCAAAATTTTCCCATGAATAAGTGAGCACACCAAGAATTATTTGGACCCCAGATCAACCAATTCCATAAAGGTCAACATGGTCCCATATAACTAGCTTCATCACACATATTTGGGCCCTAAAGTATCTTAAGTGAAACTTGAATCTCCCTACATCATAAATTTATCTTTCAAATTATATGGGCATAATAAGAATGAGGTTATAGCAGATAGAGCATGGTTTTGAGAATTTAACACCTTCATGCTTATAACAAAAATGATTAATGGGAAAGGGATAAAATGTTAGTGCTTCAACTTAAGGAATGGTTCTAAAGCCTTTATCATATAATGAAGGGTTCGGAATGGAAATTTGGCAATGATTGGGATCTATGCATATATCATTATGGGATGTGGAATAAAACCTCCTGTCAAGAGTCAAGGGAAATGGGAGCATTGATACCAGTCATAGTCATAGAGTACAATTATAAGGAATAGTATGCGATTTTTCATAGGGGATGAGGAAAAAGTTGGATGTGGTTTAATCAAGCAAATTAAAAAATATATATATGGAATTTTCCCAAATAAAATTAATACTAGCGAACCAGAGAAGAGTAGCATTTCGGATTTTTGAGAGAAAATAGATAGGATACATAATAATTGTTCATAGATTTGAGGTAATCTTGGTCAACTCTATGTGTTGTAATTTTTTATTCCAACACGTGGATTTTCTATTGTAGTTATTATTCCATGTCATGGTAATTAAATAATTCATTGGCATCTTTCATCTCCTACTAAATCAATGAAATGGAAAAACTAGTAGTGACTCGGCCATTTTATATCAAAATAGGTTTAGTAAAAGTACTTGTTGGGACTTATTTCATATTTCCTTGTAAAAAATCAAGTCCTCTACTTATTTAAGCTTCCTCAACTTATGGAAATATATAAGTTGAATATATTGCCTTATTGGCTTTATTGAACTCAAGAATTGTATCATAGAGTAGTCCATAACATATTGCATATCATTTGTGGCCTAATATTTTATGGTCCTAATCCTTGAGGCTAATGTTAATTGAATTTTCTAAAATAATTAAAAATATATATCTTTAAATATTATCTAGTATCTTATCCTTATCTATAATCAACATAGATCCATCTTAAGTATGGATCTAACATGAGGAGAGAGGGACCAAATTTCTTTGAATGCAAACTTTTTAGACGGAAAAATACAATATGCTATTTTACATTGTTTAAATTATATTTGTAATGCTAAAAAGAGTATATATAGGACCAAATAAAATTTTTAACAAAAAATCTTAATTTCTTTTCTATATATAGATATATATCAAGTTGATATAGACATAAATAAGTTAACATAACTCTTCAAATAGTTTATTTAAATCTCTTGTTGAAATATTTTTGAAAAGTATAAGATTTAAACATCTCATTTACACATCTTTTTTACTTCTAATTACTTTACAACATATTATTATTTTAGGATTATAACTCACATTATTTTTCTCAATCATCATTTTTAATTGTAATTTTATTTTAAAGGGGCATGCATGGACAAACAAACTCACACTGAAGGGTAAAAGAAGCCTCTCGGCTAAATTACTTAAAGTGATTTAGAAATAGTCTACTTAGTAGAGAAATATGTTTGACAACATTCTTATGTTCAAGGATGAATCAATAAGTTAAAATTATATCTTTTAATATGAAATTTTATATATTTGAAGACATGGAATCTTTATATGGATTATATTTTTCATTGTGAGTTTTTTTTGTTTATAAGGAAAACATTTAAAATAAGTAGGCATATAGATATTAGTCTTTTTATGATGCAACCCTAAGGTCGCAATTAACCAAAGATTCAAGGTTAATAAAATTAACCCCACACTTACACACCTTAACCTTTGTGGTTCATCTTTTTTATCAATTTCCCATGGAAGATTAAACCCTAAGTGTCTCTTGGGTTTTAACTCAATATAATAAAACTTATCTTTATCTATTTCTGACCCTTCACCCTATCTTATGACGTGCATGGCTTCAATTTCAATACAAACCCACAAACCTGCGGTTATGGATCCCACAACCCAATGACCAATCATAGTACATCGTAATTGCTTGCCTGCAAGTTTATCACTTTAACAATAACGATAAACCATAAAGTATGAGAAGTGCACTATTGCGCAGTGCTGACATGTGGCTCCTCCACATCGCATCACATCCTTCCATCCTTACAGTATTGCATCGCAAACAACTGACCTTGCAACGTCTTAATGCTATCCACTAAATTTTGCGATGTATGAAATGACGATCCACCGTTCGTCGTTTATCTGCTACAAGATCCAACGGTCCTCACATTGTCCCTCCATCTCATCATGCCTTATATTTTTTAACTTGCGAAGTCATCCCGTCTATTCATATCTCACCTTCAGATCTGCGATCTAATCATGACCATCGAATCACCTTCATGTGGCTCTTCTTCACCTCTTTTTCCTGCTTTGATACCTATCATCGATTCTTAACCCTCGATTCTACAATTCGATCCTCACTATTGATTCCTCCTTTAGAATTCTTCTAAGACTTCTGTCTTTATTCAATTTTTATTCTTTATACTGTCACGACTCTATAACACTGGTTCCTCCATGCTACTCCTCCAGATATTTTTACTGGTTGTTATTCATATAACCATTACGCTGTATCGAGACTGAATACAGATAACCCTCTATATTACTTCTTTGAATCAGAAGTACTCGACCTGTACATAATTTATCTGCACAAATTCGCTCTCGTTACCTTCATTCACAGCTAATTAACCCCCAAACTATATTCATACCGATTCTACCCAGCCATTAAGTCCTTTATCACTCAAAAATACTTATACATTCAATCTAGAGTTTTTTACAGGGAATTATTACACTGGCATCAAATTCTTTCTATTATGGTTCACTCAACACATAACAGAAATGACACACAGTCAATATGAAATTTGATTTCTCATTAAATAAATAAATTTACAAATACAAGAAAATCTATTTATAATATGGCTTTGGCCTGATACACCTTTTTACATGGCCCTTTTCTGTTCCTCTCTCATTGTGCCCGTAGGCTTACAATTAAGCTCCCTCTCTAAGAATCTATGTCTCTTTTTCTCACTGTTTGTGCCTATGAGGCTTTACAAATTTATAGAAAAGGTTCTGTAACAAATTTTGGTTTAGATCCATAGGTTACTTAACAAAATCCTAATAATCCTCTAATTCCTCAATTAATTCCTAAAATCTCTTCTTTATACCTTGAGGATCTCAACATTCAACTAAATCCTAAGGATCCTCCATAAATCATGAACTACTTTATAATATAATTTTTTAAATATTTTAGAATATCTCATTCGACACCAATCACTCATCAATCACTCATGTTCTCCTACATTCGAGAACATTTACAAATATTCCTCTCAATATTTAACTAAATCCTATTCTAAATGTCTCACATAAATCACTCAAACCATTGAAAATTACATTAATTAAGTACTTAGGAAACCCACTCTTTTGAAAAACACAAGACCCCCTAGATTCTACTAAATTTACAAATTTTCAAAACCATGATTGTCTTACATCAAACTCTCATGGTATAAAATAAGCATGATCTCTAGATCATGTGTCTTTAATATTTGTCCTCCTAGATCCCATACTTTTTTCTTTAGTGATTTCCTTGGTTCTTTCAATTGTTGTCTACGTACTCTGCTATCTTTCCTTGCTTATCCTGGTTTCCATATCTTCTTTTGTAACACTCCATTGAATTCTCCTTCAATGTTTGTTACAGTCCAGTATTTCATCCAACTGATTATTTGTCTTCTCTTTCTACAAATCCTTTCCTTATGTTCATTTCTAATAAGCTTCATCAAATTCTCTATTTCTCTGTCTAAGTTACTTTGCTGTTGTACTCTTCCGAATTGTTGAGTTCTTACTATTTTAAACTATTTCTTACCTTCACCCTTACATCCTTACTCTCTTCTTTACGATTGTCATTTATGACAATTTCCCTGTCTTCTTTCTTTAGCAATTCATCCTGAGTATATATCCTCTGCTTTTCCAACTTTCTTCTTTGAAGGTTTAACATTCTATATAACTCAATAATTTCAATTAGAGTAGAATTTGGAAACTTTACATAGTTTTCAATACCTTCACTTGTTGTTGACCAATTATCAGACGGTCCTTCTCCATTAAGTTCACATTTTCCATTTGTTGTCCTCTTTTACCTACATAACTTTCATTAGCAGATGAATTAAAAATATAAGGCCTCAGTGCCTTTTCCTCCTATGGCAACATATCCATATGCTACTTTGAGCTTTCCTAGAAATCCACTTTCAGTGCATCAGTATGCTAATCTGAGTTCTCTTCTGAACTCTTGAAACTTTCACATAGTTTCACCTCCTCCTCTTCCTCATTATAGAATGAAGTATAATCATTCCAATCTCCTTCAGGTTCACAAATAGTTTATCCTTGACCATAATCTCCTTCTGGATCTTTGCTATGGTCATATATTGTCACAGTTTCCTTCTCACCAAGATTTATGTTCACATATTCCTCACTCAAACCATTAAACATAGAATTCAATTCTCTTACTTCAAGATTTCTTTCTCCATGTCTTAAATCATATCTTCCATTCCAGTATTCATTGTTACCAGCTTCAATATTCTCTTCATATTTTTGTGAGAGCCCTTTGTATCCTTTCGTTTCTGAGATTTTGCTATCTCAGTCTTAATATGAACAGATTTCAGATTTTTGTCCTTCTTCTTAACAAACTATAAAGTTTTTTCATCATCCTGTGATGTACCTATAATCATACACAAATCATTAGTTTTAAAAATATAAGACCTTTCTGTCTCCTTTGATGCTTCAAGCACCAATCCTTCACAATATACTTTCTAGGTTTCAGTAGATCGCTTTTGTTGTGACTCAACACCTTTGAGTCTCTCCTTCTCCAACATGTCAATATGTATCTTCTCAAGTCATATGAACTGACTTATCAGTTTGACATTCCATCATTTTTCAAATAAGTTCTATCTAATTTTCTTCCTCATTTTCCATCCATGTCTTCTGTATCCATTCTATTTCTATTGCAGCCATCCCCGTAGTACTTCCAACTATACTCTCATCACTGCAATATTTCTCTCTCACTCCTCATTACTCATCTTACCTTTATGGCAATCTCTATAACCCCTTCTATGACTCTCCATGGGCATCTTCTTCATGAGCTCATCCATGCTCCAATTGGTCGTCTGTAACATTGTTGGAAATATATGATGCGAGTGTTGTCCTTGATGGCAACGGAATGAAGATGAAGACGTCACATTTGTTGACATGTATTGTCCTTGATGGCACTCCACCCCCCGTGAAGTTATGCTTGACTTGATGGACTTGTTAAATGATACAAATGCGAGTAATATGATGATTGATGATATGATGTTGAGTGTTGTACTGAAAGGAAACCCACTTGATGAAGATGATGACAACTTACTTGATGAAGTTGTGTTTGATAGAATATGTCCTTGATGGAAGGAAATCTGATGTATCCTCGAGTATTTACGAAGGCAATGAAGAAGGATTTCAGAATGTACTCGGAGAGAATGATGAAAAAGAGCATGTCTCTTGGTATACGCGGATTTGGCCTAGGGGAAGTACGTATGCCTGAAGGAACGTTACAAGTCGCGTATGGGCTAAAGCGCTCAAAAGTGCAAATCCAAGGGTAACCACCATGGTATTGACCCATAGTATTGGGTAATGATCCGCCCTAATTGACCCGTCCGGGTAGTTTTTGGGCTTATGGTATTGTTTTGGTCCATGGTATTGAAAAAGGGGCTCATGGTATTGAAAAAGGATAATCATATAAAAGGAGAAGAATTCATTGTGCACAATATGAGGGTGGGTGCAAGATCATCTGAGCTTGAATGAATACTTCTCTACGAAGTAGATACGATTGGAAAAGGGTTACACTTGAAGATAAATATGAGTGTATGATGCACCAATGATGAAGAAGGGGATACGATGCGAAGTAGAACTTGTATTTACTAGATACGCTTATGGAAGGCCTAGATGCGATGAGGCGAACATCTAGGCGAACATACGTAATACCCCGAAGTGAAAGGTAAATACGGCCCGAATATACGTACGAAGAAGTATGTACGGAATAATTGAATATCTATACGCTACTTCGACGGAGGAGAGAAACTGTATATACGAAACCGGCGAAGAGAAAGCGCGTATGCGCAATAAAATATACACGGGGTATACGCCGGTTTGTGTGGACGGAAGCGCGTATATACGCGAAATCGATGAAGTAAAAAGAGCGTATGCAAACTAGGGTTTGCTGAAGCAAGGGTATGAAATATACGAGTGTTCTGCTTTGTGTTTATGCTATACGTACGACGTAATGTTATTATGTATCTGTTGATGATGTATGGTTGTGCTTAAAAGTATGGAGAGGGTCAGTATGAAAATATGATGAAATGTGGCACATAGTGGTGTTATTTAAGTTGTTGGATCCGATTAGCGAAGAATTGATGAAACATGGTCAAGGTGATGCTGAGGGAGTTGTAGCCTTCGGTCGGGGGGTTGTAGCTCCTTTCGGGTAGGCGGCGCGAGATCGGGGGTTGTAGCTCCCTTCAGTGAGGCTGGTAAGCGAGTCGAGGGGTCGTAGCTCCCTTCCGGGAGAGGGCGTGGCAGCGCGGTGGGTGCACGTCTTTAGTCAATGCAACGCCCGGCACATATGTTGTAAGATGTTTTCTCTATAATAAAATATTGAAGAAAGTGGCCGAGCAAGCTGCCGGCGGTGGTTTTCTCCCGATTTGGGTTTCCACCTAAAAATCCTGGTGTTCATGTGTGATGCTTTGTGTGATGGTTTGATACATTCTTCTCTTTTTTGTTCTTGCTTATTGAATATCGATGAATAAATGATGGAATGGTTTAAGTGAAGATTTAATGACATATCTAAATCTCTTTGTGTATACGCTAGTTTCATAAATGGGATCCGCGTATATCTGTTGGATTCTGATAAAGTAGCGTATGGGTTTTAAGGAATGAAAAAAAGTAAAAAGTTTGAATATGCGAGTAAATACGATTCACCCCCCCCCCTCTCGAGTATTTTTCCCAACAATTGGTATCGGAAGGGCGGGTCCTTGTGCGAAGCTTGATCGCTTAAAAGGAGATGCGTCGCAATGGGGAAGTCAAGAAGGAGTAATGTCTATAAAGCCACCTCTGTTCAATGGAAGCAGTAAGTATTGGAAGGTACGTACAAAGCATATACGCAAAGTCTTGGTACGAGATGTATGGGCAATCGTGGAAGAAGGTTATCAATGCCGGCCAGTATTCCTACTGATGCGGTGAAAGAAGAAGTATGAAATCAATGCCAAAACGGTGAATGTCTTATTGGGAAGCATGTACGAATCGGGAATTTGCCAAAGTGATGCAACTACATTCGGCAAAATACATATGGGACAAAATCATTCTAAGCTATGGAAAAGGAGACACAAAGGTGAAAAGTGCAAAACTCCAAACTCTTAGAATTGAATATGAAAAATTTGAAGATGCATAGTGATGAAAGTGTTGCCGGTTCTTTCTTCATCTATTGATGATATTGTAAATCGGATGAGAAATTTGGGTGAAACCATGGTGATACTACTACGTAGAAAAGGTCTTAAGATCTTTGACTTCAAAATTTGACTCTAAAGTTTGAAGCTGTTGAAGAAAGGCAAGATTTGCAAACTCTTACTATTGTTCAATTACATGGTACTACGACTACTTTTGAAATGAGACAAGAGGCCCTTCTCAAGTAAGAGAAAGGAAGTTTGCTTTTAAGGAATCTACTAAAGGGAAGGAAAAGGAAGTTGTCAAAGATTCCGGCTATATATACGATGAAGAAGAAGCAAATTTCGTGAGAAAGCTCGACTAGGTCTTGGAAGATTCAAAGGTAAGCTTCCCTTCAAATGTTTTAGTGTGGAAAAGTTGGTCATTATGTTGCTAAATGTCCTTATAAAGAAAAGCATGGTAAGGAAACAATTTGAAAAGAAAAGTTATTATGCAAAAGAAGATGATGATGAAGTGTCAGTGAAGATGAAGAAGATTCGACCAAGATGAAAGTGCTCATGGCTAAGAAGCAAAAGAAGAAGGTTACTCGAGGAAAGGAGATCTCGGGAAAATCATGTATAGCAAAGTGAAGAAGATGAAACGATTCGAAAGCGAAGATCTACAAGCACTCATGGCAAAGAAGAAAAAGGAGAAGGCCACTTGTAATACTCTTCTTTGTGCAAACAATAGTAAAGATAGTGAAAGTAAAGTTGTGGATCTAGAAGAAGCTCTCAAGATTAAAGAAGAAGAACTACAAAGTTCATACAATAAGCAAGAAACTATCTATAAAGAGATGATCTCACAAATGAAAGATCAAATAGAAATGCTAAATGAACGGTGGACAAGTATCAAAAGGTTTCATACTTATGCATCCAAATCGAATTAAAGATCTAGAAGCAGATCTGGGAAAAATCAAGCAAGAAGAATGAAGGACTTGAAGAACAACTATCATCTTTACATAGCGAGCTAGAAGCATCAAGTAAGGAGAATAAGGAACCTCTACAATCCTTTGAAAAGGAAGGCCTTGAAAGCAGAAATTATCTCTCTCAAAGAAGATGCGGAAAAAATCAAACAAGAAGAATGAAGAGAGTACAAACAAACTTGTGAAGGAAAATGAAGATTGGTTGAAAGAAGAGATTCTAAATTTGAAGGATCAAGTTGAAGATGGAAGAAGAAAAGAAGAAAGCATGACAAAGCAATGTCAAGCCTTGGAGGTTGAGGTAAATATTCTCAAAGGTAAATTAGAAGAAAAGGTTAAACTTTTGAGGTTTCATGATAGTACTAACATTTTGGACAATATTCTGAGTAATCAAAGGTCTCCTGCTATCGAACATGGTCTTGGTTTCCATGAAACTGTTAAAGGAGAATCTAGCTCACAAGGAAGTGCCAAAAATTCAGCAGATGTCAATGCAAAACCTGATGTGTTGAAAGAAACAATCATGAATTCTCAAAGGAATTCATTCAAGAAAGTTGAATGTTTTAAATGTCATAATTATGGGCATGTTGCAGCAAATTGCAGAAGTAGAACAATTCCGCCACAAATAAACAGGTACTCTGGAAGCTTCAAGGGATATTGTTTCTCATGTAACAAGTATGGACATAAAGCAGCTGATTGTAAAAGAAGGAAGATCATAAATACTCATTATAACTCTTATTACTCTGGACACATAAGATGTTATTCTTGTAACAAGTATGGACATGTAGAAAAGGAATGCAAGCTGAATAGATATGAGAAATTGGATAACTTCCAGCACACAAATAGAAAGTTTAAACAAGTCTGGAAAAAGATGGAGGGATGGAATAAGAATCAATCTAGAGAAGAAAAGGATACTTTTGTGGATGCTCTAGAAGACAATGATTTTCTTGAAGAAAACACTCAATTGAAGGACCGATCAGAAACGTAGGGAATTCTGACCCTACTGCAGTCTTCCGTTTCTGAAGCTGACTTTTCTTATTGACTGCAGGAATGATGTGGGATACATTATGAGATCTAGTAATGTATCGTCACAAGGGAAGCAATGCATGATGACTCTCATGGTTGATTTGATTATACTATGTTTACTTCTGACAGCGCATCTGATGTGGAAAGGACAGGTACAGGAGGTACAAGCTCAGGAAGAAATGAAGGAAGATGGAAATTTTCTATGCTTCACTTTCCATACGCAGGTTCCATTAACTAAAGTCGCATATACACGCGAGTTCTAGAAGACGAAGTCGCGTATGCATTGATGATAAGAAAATTTATCTGATAGCTGAAGATCTGAAGCAGAGGTCCAGGGGGAGCATCAGTCTGACTGCTGATGATCACATTGTTAGCATCATTCTAGTTATACTCATGATAATGAAATGATGCATGGGTTCTTGTGTTGAAGATTATGGATGAAGCCTGGTTGCTTTATGATGAAGAGCATTCATTGTTGAGATGAAAGTCTTATAGTTCAGAGATGAGGACAGATCATGCAGAGATTGTTGTTGATGACTTGCTGTTGAAGGTGTCTCAGATTGCAGAAGTTAAGGAAGAAGCACTGGTTTAGGGGGAGTAGCAGGTTGAATTCTAATGGTTGCATTGTTGGCAATATGATTGCTTATTCTTTGGTCTTGGGGGAGAAATGTATGATGTCTCTCATGGTTGATTTGAATATTCTGGTTATGTTTACTTCTGACAGCGCATCTGATGTGGAAAGGACAGGTACAGGAGGTACAAGCTCAGGAGGAAATGAAGGAAGATGAAAATTTTCTATGCTTCACCTTCCATACGCGGGTTATATTAACAAAAGTCGCGTATACACGCGAGTTTCATCAGACACAGTCGCGTATGCATTGATGATAAGAGAATTTGTCTGATAGCTGAAGATCTGGAGCAGAGGTCCAGGGGGAGCATCAGTCTGACTGCTGATGATTGCACTGTTAGCATTATTCTGGTTACACTCATGATAATGAAATGATACATGGGTTCTTGTGTTGAAGATTATGGATGAAGCCTGGTTGCTTGTTGATAAAGAGTATTCATTGTTGAGATGAAAGTCCTATAATTCAGAGATAAGGTTGTTGCTGATGACTTGCTGATGAACGTTTTCAGGTTGGAAAAGTTAAAAAGGAGCACTGATTCAGGGGGAGCAGCAGGTTGAATACTAATGATTGCATTGTTGACAATATGACTGCTTATTCTTTGGTTATTGTGATACTCATGCTCAAATGATGATGGCTTGGTACATGGTTTATGATGATGAGACGTTGAATGAGCTGTGTTTACTGCTTGCTGGAGTTTATCTGTTGGATGAAATTGGAAGTCTAGTTCATGCAGAGCTTGTTACTATGGTTAAGATCTTTTGCCTACATATGGTACTTCATGTTAAATCTTAAATATCATGGTGATGTTGGACCACATGGATGATTGCTTGACACTTATGTGAAGATGTTGTTATGGTATGGAAAGAATGTATTGATGCTGCAAAGAATCTGAAGACTTGGATACTAATGTGCTTATGCTACCACCTTTGGATGACGCTTGAAGACACAACTACATTGTTCTATCCATCTGTAGTCCAGGGAAAACTAAGGGGGAGCCTTAGTCATATGGAAAGGATGCTTGGATGCACAGATTCAGGGGGAGCATTAGCTTTGCTGAGTATAATGCATTATGTTGGCTCTGTTATATGATCTCTCTTGAGGTCTTCTTGGTATTGTTTATGAAAATTCATATTTGTATTTTTTATGAAAAGGTCATGTGGAGACCCATGATGTAAATTGTAATATTCAGTCATGTAAAGACTTGTCAAATTTGTAAACCCACTTGGTTGGGTAGCTGAGTCAAATTTGTAAACCCACTTGGTTGGGTAGTTGAGTCTCATATGTAAATCCACTTGGATGGATAACTGATGTAAGTATGAGTCTTTGTTGATAGGAAGTTCATAGATTCATGTACTTCATTGAAAAATATGTTTGAAGATTCAGCCTGAACTCAGGGGGAGCTTGGTCACTTCAGCATATATCAGATCTGCAGAATGTTTCTTCCACATGAGGAAGCGGGGAGAGTGTTGGTTTTTGATCCGCCCTTTGCCCTTGATGTCAAAGGGGGAGAGTGACATGGTGTTTGAATGAAGAGAAGATAATGATGTCAAATATTTGGGAGAATGACATATTTGGGAGAGTGACATGGTACCTATCTGTTGTGGTAACCAAACACCATCGTGGTTGCCATCAAGTCCAAAGGGGGAGATTGTTGGAAATATGATGCAGAGTGTTGTCCTTGATGGCAACCCACTAAATGTAGATGAAGACATGCGACTGTTGACATGTGTTGTCCTTGATGGCAAACCACCTGATGAAGTTATTCTTGATTTGATGGACTTGGTAAATAATGTAAATCTGATGTGATATGATGTAATATGATGCTGAGCGTTGTCCTTGAAAGGCAACCCACTTGATGAAGATGATAACAACTTACTTGATGAAGTTGTGCTTGATAGAATATGTCCTTGATAAAGAAAATCTGATGTATCTACAGTATGAACAGAAGGCAATAAAGAAAGGAATTCAGAAAGTGCTCATGGTATGATGAAAAGAGTATGTCTCTATGTATACGCGGATCTGTCTAAGGGAAGTCGCGTATGCACGCAAAAAGGAACGTTCCAAGTCACGTATGGGCAAAAGCACTCAAAAAGTGCAAAACCAGGGGTAACCACCATGGTATTGACCCATTGTATTGGGTAATGATCCGCCTAATTGACCCCGTCCAGGTAGTTTTGGGCTCATGGTATTGCTTTGGCCCATGGTATTGAAAAAGGGGCTCATGGTATTGAAAAAGGATAAACCTATATAAGGAGAAGAAATTCATTGTGCAATATATGTGGGTGGGTGCAAGATTTCTGAGCTTGAATGAATACTTCTCTCTGAAGTAGATCTGAATGGAAGGGTTACACTTGAAGACAAATCTGAAGGTATGATGCACCAATGATGAAGAAGGGGATCTAGATCTGAAATGCACTTGTATCTGCTAGATCTGCTTATGGAAGGCCTAGATCTGTGATGAGGCGAACATCTAGGTGAACATCTGACTGAAGTGAAAAGGGTAAATCTGAATTGAACATCTGATCTGATGAAGTATGCAGCTCTGTAATCATTGAAGATCTATACGCTACTTCGCCGCGGAGGAAGCGCGTATATACGCGGCTTCTCTGAAGTAAAAGCGCGTATGCGCAATGAAATATACACTGAGGTATACGCCGGTTTGTGTGGACGGAAGCGCGTATATACGCGACATCAGTAAAGGGAAAGCGCGTATGCAAACTAGGGTTTGCTGAAGCAAGGGGTATGAAATATCTGATCTGTTCTGCTGTGTTTCTGCTATTTGATCTGTGTTGATATGTATCTATTGGTGACGTATGTTTGTGCTTAAAAGTATGGAAAGGGTCCAGTATGAAAATATGATGAAATGTGGCCTGCAAATTGTGTTCTATTGAAGTTGGTTGGATCCAGTGTGAAAATTGATGAAACGTGGTCCAAGGTGGTGCTGAGGGTTGTAGCCTTCAGTCAGGGGGTTGTAGCTCCCTTCCAGGAGTGGCTGGTAAACGAGATCAGGGGGTCATAGCTCCCTTCCAGGAGAGGCTGGTAAACGAGTCAGGGGGTCGTAGCTCCCTTCTAGGAGAGGCTGGTAAACGAGCGCAGGTGGGTGCCTGCGTGCTGGTCAAGTCTGCGCCAGCACATATGTTGTAAGATGTTTTCTCTATAATAAAATATTAAAGGCTGAGCAACTGCAGCGGTGGTTTTCTCCCGACTTGGGTTTCCACCTAAAAATCCTGGTGTTCATGTGTGATGCTTTGTGTGATGGTTTATTCTGTTCTTACTGCACATGTTTACTGTTTATTGAATATCTGATGAATAAATGATGGAATGGTTTAAGTGAAGAATTAATGACATAATTAGTTCTATGTGTATACGCGAGTTTAATAAAGGGTATCCACGTATATACGCGAGTCTGCTTCAGAAAGTAGCGTATGGGTTTTGAAGTAAAAGTTTTTGATATGTCAGGAATAATTATTCAAATTTCCCCTTAGTATTTTTCCCAACAAAGACACATTGGGAACATGGGAAACATGGAGGTGCTCCCTCCCACCCTAAGGGACACATCCCCGTAGAACCGTGGTTTTTTCATTCATTTAGTGGCATTTCTGAGTCATCATCGTTCATTTGTTTATGAATACAAAGTTTATAATATACTTCTATGTTGAATGCTAAGCATGTGTCAAATCCCTATAACAAGAGGAGCTGCTTTGGATAGAATAAAGGCTATACCTCAAAATTGGGACTAAACTTTCATAGTTACAATATAAGCATGTGGACAACAGCACAGAGGAAAATCACTATAATTCGGAGACCTTACAAAACCGTTTTTTCTTGATGATCAGAGAGGCTTTGTATTTCATTTTCACTGAGCATAGCATATACTGTCATCTATCAGTAAGGTACATCTATAAGACCTCATTTACAGATACTTCCAAAAGTCTGCCTTGGAAAGATTACTTTTATTTTAACAATCAAAGAACTTCTATAAAAATTATTGTTAACTAGTGTAAAAGCATGGCTCTGAAAGAATGGAAAGGTGATGTGGGCTATATCTAACATGTAAAAATAAAAAACTGAATAAGTAGGAAGTGATGTTAGCCCAAATCATGGTGTAAACTAACCGGTATTAAACTTTTTCCACTTCATAGCATCAAACTAGTGTGTTTGTATCAAAAAATTGGTACTGCTGAAGTGGTGTTAGAGCTGTTAAATTTGGGTGTGTTTATAAGAGGAAAAAACTAGTTGATGACCCTGTAGCCATGAAGTGTAGCATGTTAGTGCCAACTCTAGCTAGTTCCCTCACCTTTTATATACATAAACCATCATTTCATTGTTTCTAAGAGTGAGAAATTGGGTTCCCAGGGCATATGATTTGATGAGTAGTTTTAAGGTGGAACCCCTTCGACAACTTATATGCATTGTATGCCATCAACTAGGCTATGGAATTTGGTTGAATTGGCCAAAAAATGTGGAAAATAGATAGTTATTGTGGCAACTGTAGCTAGTTCCCTCACCCTTTCATGCTAAAGCCATCATTTTTTTGTTTCTTAGAGGGAGAAGTTAAGTGGCCCATGTCCTATGGTTTGACGACCAGTTTCATAGTGGAACCCCTTTGAAATCTTATATGAATGATATGTCATAGGCTCATAGCTACCAAATTTAGGTGAATTGGCCAAAAGGCTTTGAAAAATAGATAGTAATTTATGTCACCTAAATTATTTGCTTCAAAATAGTTTGATTCAGTCAAAAATTAAAATTTAAGCCATGGAGAGTTTGAACTATTGACCATTATTTTTCTCTTTCTCGATTCAAACCTTTACTAGATGCGAAAATCTCAGCAAATACAAGGTTCCTAGGCCTCCAATCAGTTATCTTTGTGTATGAATTTCTCCATCTTGGTTCCAGGTTGAGGATTTGTGTATCCTTTTGGCTAAATAATGCGGGATCAACCGTATTTTATTTGTAACCAATATTCTGCATTTTATATGTCATCAAAATCATTCTTGATTATTCTGTCAAATGTTCATGCAAGTAAATTTTCTCAAGGGTCTAGGACTACACTGGCATTTCTAGATTTTTTTAAGGTGTATTCTCCTAAATTATTTTTAGATTTCAAGTTTCTCCATTAGAATTTTTCTTTGAAGTACTGGATTTGAATTTGGCAATGCTATACATCTAGAGGACCTCTCTGTTATCTAATTATGTCCTTTCCCAAAGAAAATTTGGAATAGTCATTCAACTATGAAAAACATTACATGCTTCAAGTGTATTGTTGACACGTCAATAATGTACTTTTCTGCTAAATTCTTTGAAAGGCCAATAAACTTGGTGCACTAACCTAGATGATATGGTATAATAACAAGTCCATAGATTCACCCATCCCATCCATTATCTATGCATATTTATTATTTTCTCAAACAACAATATTAAATTTCTTCTACCACATAGAATTCAAATAGATATTTATATTAACAACAGAAATTCCATACTCTACTTCAATAGAGATAACTCCAGTACCTACTTGTTTACCTTTGGTAACGTGTCCACCTGTTGATTCATTCCTTGTCAGACACAAGTGAAAGGAATAGTTTCAAAAGTTCCAACAGCCTCTAACAAAATCTCACCCATAGTTCTAAGATGTACATTATGCAAAAAGTTAGCTCCTTGGACCCAGTTTATAGCCAGTGAATTTTCAACATACACTTGCACCTCTTTATCCCTCAATCATTTGTGGGCCCTAAGCTACCTGACTTTATATTTAACAAGAAACTGCGTCAAATGTAAAATAAAATATCCACGGTGAAAAATTTTCAGTTTGAACCATAAATATGAACTTAAAACACATTTTTGATAAGAAAGTACATACTTTTTCAAATGTTGAGGTTTTTCCCGATGCTCTTCCCATAGTTCTTCTTAGTGCAAGTGGAATTAATTAATACATCTTCCACATGGCTAAATAAAGACATTTCTGCGGCCTTATTTCCCTGGAGTAAGGACTACTTACACTAACAGCTTCAGTCCATACAGTAAGTTCCATGGAGTTCAAGCTGGACTGCCTGAAGCCATTCCATTTTTGTCTCACACATGCCTGAATCCACAGTACAATTTGGCATAACACCTCAAATATTTCTTAAAGAAAATAAGCATCAACACTGAGGTTTGTGCCTTACTGCAGCCTTCCTTCAAAAAAGCGTGATCGCCGAGTGATTTGAAGTAGAGACATAGGTAACTGGAACAACTAGAAAGACAGAAGAAAATGAGGCAGTGGTTCCTAAAGATCTGGGCGAAGTAAACCTGGGACAGTCAAAGAGGAATTGCTATGGAACGGACAGTTAAAACGCATCTGAATCTTAATGTAGCTTATCGTTGTAGACCCCACCCGGATGATGGTGGCATGTGTAGAGAAATAATCCAGTAACCTAACCCAGTAAGGGTTTCTATTAGGCAGGCACACCTCCTAGAGAGGCCTTTTAGCATCCACTTACATCAACTTACAAGTCCAGTAGTTTCTTCACAAGAATCTCCAGTTTCGATATCTTATGGCGGACGAAAGCAGACCGTATAAAAACATATTTCCCTTCACCAGAATGACAGTCGTAACCATCCGTTTAAGTTGACCACTTTGAACACTAATGCCTTCTGTCACCACGACTTTTAAAAAATCGTGTATGTTCTCTCTTGTGTGCTATATGAACAAAGAATCTTTCCCTCGTCCATATTTTCTTTGATTTTAATTCATCTCAATATCCATGTTGAATGACCATATGAGATAAAAAAGCTTCGGTCTGCCTCCAACCCTCTCTGTATGTTTTATAAAAACATATCTCCCTCCATGTGACTAATGTACTGTGTTTATGCATAAAATATTTCATAAAGAAGTATACCTCAGCCATAAATCATGTTTCCATAACCCTCATATCACCAATATATACACACCATCAACCATCTAACAGAGCAACCCACAGAAGATTCTCTGGATATTAGAGCCTTCGTTGAGAATAATAATATAAACAATGATGCCTTTCCATAGGAAAACCAAAGCTAATGTTTTTGTTGATGTAGTTGCTACTGTTGCCCTACTTATATCAACGTTGTCCCCACACAGATCCCTTCCATCTGTGCATACATATAGATGGTTCCTTACCTGGACTGGGTGAAATTACGATGTGTTACATACAAAAGCTTGATCTGTCGTTCCTTCTTTGGCATATCCTCCTTCTACATAAGGGGTCATCTTCCCACCATAACCAAGCAGCAAGCATCCCTAAAGTTGCTCATCATCGTCGTCATTTCTCAATCAAGGAGATCCGGGCTATATAGAGAGGGTAGCAAGATAGATAGGGTAATCGAGGTATCGATTAGGCCGAAGGTAGGTAGTTAGTTCACCTTGTAACGAAAACGTCTAAGAGTATTATAGTACATATCAATTGCCAGAAAACATGTGAGCCAAGGTGAAATACAAGACAAGGGACTCTGTTACAAATAGTTACTGTGGTGAGTTTTCTTGGGTGATTTAGAAGCAGAACCATTTTTCAAAAGAAAGATACATAACACTAATAATATAAATGGACATATAAAGAGCTTCACTTCAATGTGGAAATGAAAATAATGGGCACGGGCAGCAGTTAGATCCAAAAGAAGCAACATCTTCCGTGCTGAAGTAAAGATCCGCCTGGGAAAGAGGCTTCGAATGCCACTCCCTATCTCTCTATTTGAATATGAGATTTGCTTCTTTGCTGGTATCATTTTTAATATCATAACCATGGTTGTTTTTATCAATGTTGAGCACACTCCCGTGATTCCTTGTAAGTTTAATAATTAATTTAAAAGGAAGTTTGAAAATTCAATTCAATTTCATTCTAATAAATTTATTTTAAAAGCATTGAGGATGAACCACAAAATGAGTGGTTCTAAAGGCATTCACCTTAAAAAATTTATGTGATTTATCAATAAGAGTATTTAAAGAAATTAATTAATTAATTATTAAAATAAAATTGAGATAAATTAGTAAATTTAGGAAAGGTTTTTGGGTTCTAGGTTTTTGCAACCCATGGTTTTGCTCATGGTCTTCCACCTTGACAACAAGGGGGAATTAACCCGATCATAGGTCCCAACTAGACATGCTGTCATTTGAAATGGCTAATCCCAACGGGTTTTAAAGAATGTTATAAGGGTTAGGGGAATAATGAGTTAGTGGTTAAGGGATTAGGGATTAGGGGCTTAGGGGTTAGGGGTTAGGGGAATAATGAGTTAGTGGTTAAGGGGTTAGGGATTGGGGGCTTAGGGGTTAGGGGATTTAGGCGAATTTATGGGTTAGGGGAATAAAGAGTTAGTGGTTGAAGGATTAGGGATTGGGGTTAGGGGAATAATGAGTTTTTTTTTTAATAGGGAACTAAGCAACCTCCCCGGGTATATGTAACAGCCCGCAAGCCACATATACCAGTAATGCGTGACTTCGCAAGGACCGAGGCGTCCGGCAATGGGGACGTTTATCCCTCTATCTTGGTCATTGAAAGGCCATAGAAAACCCTACCCCCCACCGATTTTGAACCTGTGACCTCCCAAGAGAAATCACAAGTTCTTATCCATTGAGCCCACTCAGATTTCCTAGGGGAATAATGAGTTATTGGTTAAGGGGTTAGGGGATTTAGGCGCATCAAGGGGTTAATGGAATAATGAGTTAGTGGTTAAGGGATTAGGGCTTGGGGGCTTAGGGGTTAGGATATTTAGGCACAGTTAGGGGTTAGGTGAATAATGAGTTAGTGGTTTATGGATTAGGGATTATGGGCTTAGGGGTTAGGGGATTTAGAAATTAAGGATTTTAGGGGTGAGGGGTGAGGGGTTAATGGTTTATGGGTTAAGCGTTAACGATTTAGGGGTTTAGCAGTTTAGAGGTTTAGGTTTTAGGGGGGTAAATGGGTTAGGGTTTTATGGGTTTAGGGGGTTAAATGGGTTAGGGTTTAAGGGTTTAGAGGGTTAAATGGGTTAGGGGTTTTAGGGGTGTATGTTTACCACCTTTTTTGTAATTGGATATATGGACTCATTTTTTCCTACATGAATATAAAATTGAATTACAAAAAAACAAAGCTTCATACATCATTAAAAATTTAATTATGTTTCATACTTAAATTAATAATTTTCCATACCTATTTAGTAAATTGGTCTATACATATATATTTTAGAATTTATCAAATGTAAATATGACGATTTAATACTATATTTAAATGAACTCACATGTTTAACATAAGAAATTTTATATTTATCTATTTATTAAATGTAAATATGAAGATTTAACCTTAGATTTAAAACAACTCACAATTTTAATATAAATCAATGAAGTTTAAAAATTAAACTTTATGGAGAGATATTAAATATAAATATTAATATTAATTTGGCGATCTAATTAATATTATAACTTTTACTAAAATTATAATGAAGGCATTCGTGTAAAGTTGATAGATGATACATGAAATTATGTTAATTGTAGATGAATCCATCTACACTGTTAAACTTTAGAGACAAAAGGGTATTCATAATTTTAACACTGTAAATTCAGAGACCCCTTTTTCTCTAAATTTTAACACTACAAATGGATTCAGAGACACCTATAGTGAAATGTAACACTTTGGTATCAAAATTTCAATTTTCCATCTATGGAGTGACACAAATAAAAATTACTCACATAAACGACTAAATCATATACTTGTTGTACTTGTTATTTGGCCATATTTTTATTCTTGGACTATAATAGTAATTTATATTAATCATTATTAATTTTGTCACTTATTATCTAGTCATATATTTTAATCCTAAACAAAATTAGTCATTTAAGTTAGTCGATTTTATTTTAGTCACTTATTATCTGGTCATATATTTTATCCCTAGACTAAATTAGTCATTTAAGTTAATCGCTTTTAGCTTCGTCACTTATTATCTAATCATATATTTTATTCCAAAACTAAATTAGCCATTTAAGTTAGTCATTTTAAGTTTGGTCACTTCAAATTTCTCAAATTTAGTAGTAATTCACTTGAAATAATTGCGGTGACTAACATTTTTAGCCACCTGGTCATTAATTTCATCATTTTTTACTAGTGAATTTTGACACATGGTTTGGCAATGGACAAGGGAAAAGGACTAGTGAATTAGAGTTTTGAGTTGTTCTTATTGTTGAAATAAAATGTATGTTGTTAGGGCTATACAGGAATCAAATTTTTTGTCTTGTTAATAATGATTCAACCTTCTTTTGGTCACTCAAAGAGATGGACAACTTTGAATTTGGTCGAGTCTCGAAAGAGTGAAAATTGGAATATTTTGAAGACGATTAGGGTTAGAGATGGTCTTTGCTCGAATCTATCTCCGAGGATATAAAAAATAAATCTCTAGGTTACCTTCCTTTGCACAGAGCTGAAGAAAAACTCCTTTTGTTCGGCTACTCTGAAGTGCAGCTAGAGGTGTACCATTTAGTGACTAGATTGTGAAATACAATAATTATCGATGGATTGTCCATTTTGGAGGCGTCAGGGTTTGATTTGCATATGGTTGAGGATTTTAGTGATTTGATCGAAAATGGAAATGTTTTTTCGCTTATTCCAAATGCAAATTCAATTGTTTATAGACCTCCACTACCTTTGGATATATTGTTTTAGCCTCTGAGCCTTTAAGATGTTTTATTTTTCGACATTGCAAAGACTGTGAGCCTCTTCAATGATTTTAAACAATTTTATTAAGATCATTGAAATCCAGATGTTGATGTGGTATGGAGGGAAAGGCTATGGTAAAGGTTGATATGTTGGGGATTAATTTTGTTTAATGGTGCTTTGGAAAATTTGGGATATAGTTTTTATTTATTTGTTTTTTCCAACCTGTAGAAATTGAAAGGTTCTCTTGCGTATCTAGAAGGAAGGTTTTGTTGGCAAGGATCCATGAATGGCATAGCTTGTTATTGTTTGAACAGGAAGTCTTAAAAGGACATGTTTTTAAACATCTTTATTTGTGATTTGTTTGTGTGACCTATTTAGTTATATGTACGAGATCTTTGTTGCACTCGTTCGATGTGTGTGCTGGTGAGGCTACACATGTCGATTTTTTCCATGTTTGTATCTGTTTCTTCCACTATGAAGCTATATGGTGTAGGAAATAAAGTTTTTGATGTTTATTTTGGAAATATAATTTTTTAAATATTGGTTTTCTGTGTCTATCCTCAAAATTAGAAGTATTTTTTGTTGGAATTTAAATTTATTTGTTGTCGATATTTAATACATATTTACAGTTTTGGGAGGTAAGGAATTCATTTGTCTTTAAGTTGTATAAGCAGATACTAGCTTGCTAGGGAATTGGATAACTTCATTTGTAACGATTTTAAATTTGTTGTATAAATTTTGAGCGAAGGAAGAAGCACGAGTGGTGCGAAAATACATCGCTCTCCTGTTACTCACAAAAGATCAAATGAATACCAAATAAGATGCTATCATTAGAACAAGGATGTGGTTAGAGCGTGAAGAATATTCGATTACCAACCAAAAAGGAGCTTCAAAAAATTTCCAAGACGAAAGAGATGTAGATCATAAGTGCAAAATCAGAATTGCTTTGACCTGACGAAGATTGTGTTTCCAAGATCACTTTCGTGCATGTTTGTGATGCCAAATAATTGAAGTTTTTTTTTATAGCTTTGATAACATTGGTCTTGTTTGGGAAGAGAGAGCTCATTTGCACAACAAGCATCTTTCATTCGAAAACAATGAAGTGAATACAATTTTGGAAGATGGCCAAAATGATGGAAATGAACAATTTACGACATCTGATTTGGTTATTGATAGTGAGATGGATCCCGAGATGGATGAAAATTTGGGTGGTGCTACTAGAAATGTGGGTCAGGGAATTTCTTCTAGCAACTATATAGTCAATATAGTCATGCCTCTTGAATATGTGCATAATGTATTTGTTGCAACAACACAGGCGATCCAAGTTTTTTCCTTTTCCATTCATTGTATTTCTTGTTGTTGTGAAATGTTTTCTTGTATATTTTGTTTTTATATTTTTTTCTTCAGAAAAATGTGTTATGTGGGATTTACGATTGAGGACAAAAGTATTTCCCCTAGACCTAGTGGACTGGTCTATGAGAACAAAAGACAAAGAATATAAAGTTTTTTCCTTAGAGAAATTGAAGAATGGGAAAGAATCTTACTTGGAACCTATCACAAGCTTTGATTTCCTCCTTTATTGTGGGCAGTGATTGTAACTCTAGATGTTATACTTAGAACTTCCACATACAAGAAAAACAATCCAAGGATCTACAACATCTACGTAGAATAATTCAACTACTTTATTCAATGAATCAAAAAGGTATTGAAATACATGAAGATAAATGTGTTACAACAAAAATAGGAAAACAAGATACTCTTTTTATTAATAGAAATAGGAAATATTTTACAACCAATAATATTAGGTGATCTTGTAAGGATATCCCCAAGTTGACTTTACCTTCCTTGTCACAAAGCACACTTCAATGTCACCCAAATTCACGAAGATGATGACTCTCTTATATTCAAGGCAACAACATGAGGGCATAATCAATCTCAAAAATTAAGCCTTGATGCTATGGACGATAGTAGATTTATATGAGAGGTAGGGTATTTTTGGATGGGAGGATGAGCTAAAGGGATAAGAGGTGAAATTTTCAAGGTAGGATCAAATAAGATTCACATGGTAAATGGTTAAAACAACCTCTAGAAGATTCAAAAATATGAATCTTCGGAAATAATTTTAATTTTATCAAATTTATAGAATAAGTGCACCTGTAGAAGGGAGCAAATAGCTTTGATCAGTGTTGGTGCAGAAAGAGGAAACTAGCGTTGAATGCGAGTGTCTAAGGGGATAGGATGCAATGGGGTTAAAAACACTGATTTTGAGTAGTTAATCCTAAAAACTCAAACTTTTGGGAAAGGTCATGCTTGGTCGTTTGTTTATGCATGACAAAAACATGTTCATGGCTCTTGATTGATTCATTTTACAGTCATATGGACAATATGTGACAAAACGGCCAATAACAGATTTCTCCCTAAAGTGCATAGTCATAAGCGTAAATTGATGACTAAAGTGATTTACCTTGTGAAAAGTAAGGATTAAGAAAAATGGTGGAGATAATAATATTTTACAATACATTTTCATCATGATATCTTTTCTAAGGGATGAGTAACCATGCTCAAAACATAAGCTAACATAACATGTACAATGATCAAGAAGTCTTTTCCACTCATGATAGAGAGTGGACCCATGATTGGATGACTGTGTGTATGCTCATAGCCATCATACTTTGTAATTTGGTATTGATATTGAAATCACAACTTGAATGCAGGGAACTAGATCTGGGGTCTTTTATCTCGTTCATTCGATCGTCCAATGTACGAGTCTAACCATGTGAGTAAATGAGTTGAATTTGAACATGGTAGACACCACCTGATTACTAACCAATGATGTAACTCATTAACATATTCGAGAGAAACCACTGATGAAGTTAATGGATCTGAAGGTACTATAGTAAAATCCATATGGTGTGAATTGGTGATCCAAAGTCGAACATAACACAAAATATTTCGATCAAAGACCACTGATGAAAACTTGTCACCAAGAGCGAGGAAAATTTCCATTGACATATGCAAGCCGCAAGGAAGGAATGGGAGTTTCTAAGTCAACTTCCTGGATAATGTGCTAATGTCGACAGGGAGAAAGCCATCGTAGGAGGGCCTTGATGTCACGGGGTTTTCACTGGGGTAGCAACACCAAGCTACTTCCATTCATATTGGGGTATATATATTGAAGGAAAAATGACATAATATATTGAGCATATATTAGGGGCTAAAGGGTTTTTATATTGGAATGTTTAAAATGTGGAGCTCAAAGTTAATGAAGAAAATATAAAGGGGTATAAAAAATGTTAATGAAATACTGGATACCTACAGTATATAGTGAAGTTAGTGGTTTTTAAATTGGGAAGGTGTATTGGGTTCATATTGGCAGGGGGTTAAATAATGTGATTTTTAGATGTATTTTCCAATATGTAGTCAAATTAGGGGTTTTGTTTAGTATGCCACGAATGCATGTGATTTGTCATAGATTCACTTAGTGAAGCCCCCATTATTGATGTATCCCCCATGAATGACACGAAACAGGTATCAAGATTTGAGACAGAATGATGCTAATGTGCAATTAGTTCAAGAACAATAGACATGATTGTAGGGTTAAGAGTATTGCAGAGTATTGCAGAAGATATGAGTTGAAGGAATTCCCTTGAACATATTAGCAACACTTTATGGAGTTGGGAGCATTAACCCAAAACCAAATTTGGAGGCTTTGATATGGTGTGAAGAACAAAAAAGACAAGCATATTTCCCAACCCAGCTATCATGGATATGGAGTGAAAGAGTGTCATGTTCAGATGAATCCCACTAAGTATTTTTAATGAACCATGAGAATGACTGGTTTTACCCCATCATATTCGACGAGTCCATCACTGTTTGATGCTTGATAGTGAGATGGCTCTCGAGATGGATGAAAATTTGGGGGGTGCTATTGGCAATGTAGGTGTGGGAATTCCTTCTAGCAACGATATATTCAATATAGTTAGGCCTCTTAAATATGTGTGTAATGTGTTTGTTGCAACAACACAGGGGATTTGACTCTTTTTCTTTTCCATTCTTTTTCTTTCTTCTTGATGTGAAATTTTTTCTTGCATATTTTGTTGTTCTATTGTTTTTTTCAGAACAAATTGTGTTATGTGGGAGTTCTGATTTGGGACAAAAGTATTCCCCCTAGACCAACTAGAATTGTCTAGGAAAACAAAAGACAAAGAATATAAAGTTTTTTTCCTTAAAGAAATTGAAGAATGGGAAAGAATCTTACTTGGAATCTGTCACAATCTTTGCTTTCCTCCTTCATTGTGGGCTCTGATTGTAGCTCTAGATGCTATAATTAGAACCTGCACATACAAGAACAAAAAGACAAGTATCTTCAGTGTCTACGAAGAATAATTCAATTACTTTATTCAATGAATCCACAAGGTATTGAAAAACACATGAAGATAAACATTTTTTTTTTTTCTGAGTAAGACTAAATCTATTAAGTGAAGAAATATAGTACAATCAAGGCTTGCATAGAAGCGAAGCAAGAGAACAAGGGAGCCGGAAATGATAGACTATCAACTTCGGTCCCCATGAACAACCATGACAAAAGCAAAGATAACGGAAAGTACATAAAATAAAGAAACTAGTCTAGGGAGTCAACCCAGAATGGGTGGAGTCTCCCAGTCAGCATTTTTTCCCTTTCTTTTTGCTGACTATAACCCAGCCATTGAGAGCTGGCTGGATGGGAACCACCTGCAAACTAATTTGCGCAGAAGGAGGAGTCTCCTTGTCTGAATCTGAAGACGACTCATGAGTGCGCTTCTGTGAAGTTGGAGGAGCCGTGGGATCTGCTGGGCGTGCTGGTGGCGGTTCCCTCGGGGGGTTCTGATTCTCCTCCTCCACCTCTATATCCTCCTCATCAGAGCCACAGAAAGCTAAGTCATCCATTGGAGGTCTATCACAAGGTTTCCAGTTCTTGGATTTGGATTTGCGCGGGATGTTCCTCTTTTTGTCGAGAAACGTCACACAAGTATTCTGAAGATGCCCAGTCTGATGGCAGTGGCGACATCTGAAGGTAGTGTTCTCATAGTCTAAATTTTGCGTCCAATGAAAGTCCCCCACTTTGAGGTTGATCTGATCAGGGAGCCCTTTGCTAATGTCTATTTCTGCGCATATTCTGCCATAAGTATATAATCCTTTCTCTCCTCGAGAGGTGTCCGTTGCCAAGAAGCGGCCTAATTTATCCCCAATTCCTTGGAAGACTGCGAAATGCCATAGATGAGCAGGGAGGTTTGGTAGACGGACCCAAATGGGCAACTTGGTGATGACAGCCGAAGAGGGATCGAAATCAGGGAACCAGGGGGTGAGGAAAAGTCCCGCTGATCCCCAGAACCAAGGGCCTCCTGTTAAGGCTTTCTTGTAGTCGTCGCTGAAGACAAAGGCTACAATGAAGAAGCCTTTCGAGCAAAAGAAGACTTTGCAGTTTTTGGTCCAGTTGGAGTGAAGCCACTGGTATAGATCGGCCGTACGAGGCCATAGTCCGTTAAATCTGAAAATAATGGCTGTGTCTGCAAGTGTCTGACATTGATCATCCAGAGATGGATGAGAGATTTCAATGGAGGGAGTATCCTCCATTTTATCCACTAGGAAAGGCTTGGGAGCCTCTGCTGGTTTGGCAGACTGCGGTTGGGCAGCATCTTTGCGGATTGCATCTTTATAAGAGAAAGAAGGGGCATAGGAGGTCTGCCCAATGGAACCACCTCTTAAACGAAAGGTAGCCACAATAGAAGCGTCTTTAAGAATACTGTAAAAAGATAGGGGGTGGGGATTCATAAGTTGCTTACCCTTATGAAGCAATCTGAGGTAAGTGGAGGGGATCCCCAGACGATATTCGAGTTTTTGAAGGATGTCCTGCACAAGATCTGTTCTGCTTGCCCACAGCATCATTGTCTTACCCGAGAGTTTGACTTGGATCTGGAATGCTTGTGATTCTTCAGGCATTTCTGGCTGGATTGGGAGATGAGACTGCTTCCAATAGACAGCCGACCGGTCCATGTCCAGATATGGAAGCCTATCATGCGGGCTCGGTAAACATAACCTCTGCATGTGTTTGACAGTGAAGAGATCTATAAGATCTGTTGGGTTGCTATTACCCACAATGTGAGCAGCTATCGAAGCGGCTGCATTAGAGCTAACTGGAACATTAGCCAGAAAAACGGCCATCCAGACGTCTGCGGCCACAGAGTCGAGGGGCCCGTCCTTGAGCGAGGGTTTGAGTGGTAATGAAGCCTGCAGATTCAGATCTGCTACCTTGACGATTGGAATGGCTTGCCTTGGCGTCGCCGGCAGCGGCTGTGGCACGCTTAGCTCGTGAAGACTACTGCTCCAAAGCCGTCAAGCAATGTCAGAACGAGTTTACTGCACGGCATCGTTACACCTCTCAGAATGCCCCCGTGGTCGTGAGGAGGCAGACGAGCGTAACCTCCAATCTTCGTCCTGAGTAGGAATAGAAGCGCGCTACCTCGTAGGCCGCCAGCTTCTACACACTGTAGAGGCTCACCGAGAACCCTAAAAGTCGTCATTACCATCGCGAAATCCCAAATTTATATATTCACAAGCCGAAGATAAACATGTTACAACACATATAGGAAAAAAATATATTATTTGTATTAATAGAAATAGGAGAGAGTTTATAAAAAATAATAGTAGTTGATCTTGTAAGGATATCCCCAATTTGAATTTTCCTTCCTTGTCACAAAGCACACTTCAATGTCACCCTAATGCACAAAGATGATGAATCTCTTAAATTTAAGGTAGTAGCATGGGTGCCGCAATCAATCTCCAAAAGTGAACATTGATGCAATGGATGACAATAGATTTATAGGAGAGGTAGGGTAGTTCAGGATTTACCATAATGGGAATAAGATACACTTATGATGGGAGGATCAGATCAAGGGATAAGAGGTGAAAGTCTTATGGTAGGATCAGATTGAATTCACACGGTAAATGGTTAAAACAACCCCTAGAATATTATAGAAGAGGAAACTTCATAATTGTTTTTAATTTTCCCAAATTTGTAGAATCAGTACACCTGCAGAAGGGAGAAAATAGATCTGATCAGTGTTGGTGCAGAAAGGAGAAACGAACATTGGACGTAGGTGTCTAAGGGGACAAGGTGCGTTGGGGTTAAAAACATGTATTTTGAGTAGTTAATTCGAAAAGCTCAGAATTTTTGGAAAGGTCATGCTTAGTGCTATACATGAATCTGAAAAGAAACAATTAGAATTTTGAGTTATTCTTATTGTTGAAATACAATGTATGTCATTAGGGCTATACATGAATCAACTTTTTTGTCTTGTTAATAATGGTTTAACCTTCTTTTGGTCACTCAAAGAGATGGAGAACTTTGAATTTGGTTGAGTCTCGAAAGAGTGAAGATTGGAATATTTTGAAGACGATTAGGGGTATAGATGGTATTTGCTCGAATCTATCTCCGAGGATATAAACAATAAATTTCTAAGTTACCTTCCTCTGCACAGAGCTCAAGAAAAAATCATTTTGTCCAACTACTCCAAAGTGCAGCTAAAGGTGTATCATTTGGTGACTAAATTGTGAAATACAATAATTATTGATGGACTGTCCATTGTGGAGGCGTCAGGATTCGTTCTGCATATGGTTGAGGATTTCAATGATTTAATTGAAAATGGAAATTTTTTTTCACTTATTCCAAATGCAAATTCCATTGTTTACATACCTCCACTATCTTTGGATATATTCTTTTAGCCTTTGAGCCTTTAAGATGTTTGATTTTTTGACATTGCGAAGACCGTGAGCCTCTTCAATGATTTTAAACATTTTATTAATATCATTGAAATCCAGATGTTGATGTGGTATGGAGGGAAAGGCTATGGTAATGTTTGATATGTTGGGGATTAATTTTGTTTAAGGGTGCATTGGAAAATTTGGGATATAGTTTGTATTTATCTTTTTTTTGCAACCTGTAGAAATTGAAAGGTTCTATTGCGTATCTAGAAGGAAGGTTTTGTTGTCAAGGATCCATGAATGGCATAGCTTGTTATTGTTTGAACGGGAAGTCTTAAAAGGACATGTTTTTAAACATCTTTATTTGTGATTTCTTTGTGTGACCTATTTAGTTATATGTACAAGAACTATGTTGCACTCGTTCGATGTAAGTGTTGGTGAGGCTACACATGTAGATTTTTTCCATGTTTGTATGATTTTCTTCCACTATGAAGCTATATGGTGTAGGAAATAATGTTTTCGATGTTTATTTTGGAAATATATTTTTTTAAATATTGGTTGTTTGTGTTTATCCTCAAAATTAGAAGTATTTTTTGTTGGAATTTAAATTTATTTGTTGTCGATATTTAATACATATTTACATTTTTGGGAGGTAAGGAATTAAATTTTATTTATGTTGTATTAGCAGATACTAGCTTGCTAGGGAATTGGAAAAATTCATTTGAAATGATTTTAAATTTGTTGTATAAATGTTGAGCGAAGGAAGAAGCAGGAGTGGTGCAAAAATACCTCGCTCTCCTGGCACTCATAAAAGATCAAATGAATACCAACTAAGATGCTATCATTAGAACAAGGATGTGGTTAGAGCATGAAGAATAATCGATTACAAACAAAAAAAGGAGCTTCAAAAAATTTCTAAGACAAAAGTGATGTAGATCCTAAGTGCAAAATCATAATTGCTTTGACCTGACAAAAATTATGTTTCCAAGATCACTTTTGTGCATGTTTGTGATGCCAAATAATCAACATTTTTTTATAGCTTTGATAACATTGGTCTTGTTTGGGAAGAGAGAGCTCATTTTCACAACAAGCATCTTTCATTTGAAAACAATGAAGTGAATACAATTTTGGAAGATGGCCAAAATGATGGAAATGAACAATTTACGACATCTGAATTGGTTATTGATAGTCAGATGGCTCCCGAGATGGATGAAAATTTGGGTGGTGCGACTGGAAATGTGGGTCGGGGAATTTCTTCTAGAAACTATATATTTAATATAGTCATGCCTCTTGAATATGTTCATAATGTATTTGACAACACAGGGGATTTAAGTTTTTTCCTTTTCCATTCTTTTTGTTTCTTGTTGTTGTGAAATTTTTTCTTGTATATTTTGCTTTTATATTTTTTTTTCTTCAGAAAAATGTGTTATGTGGGATTTACGATTGGGGACAAAATTATTTCCCCTAGACCTAGTGGACTCTTATATGACAACAAAAGACAAAGAATATAAATTTTTTTCCTTAGATAAATTGAAGAATGGGAAAGAATCTTACTTGGAATCTATCGCAAGCTTTGATTTCCTCCTTGCTTGTGGGAAGTGATTGTAACTCTAGATTTTATACTTAGAACTTCCACATACAAGAAAAACAATCCAAGGTTCTACAACATCTACGTAGAATAATTCAATTAATTGATTCAATGAAACAAAAAGGTATTGAAATACATGAAGATAAATGTGTTACAACAGAGATAGGAAAACAAGATACTCTTTTTATTAATAGAAATAGGAAATATTTTACAACCAATAATAGTAGATGATCTTGTAAGGATATCCCCAAGTTGACTTTTCCTTCCTTGTCACAAAGCACACTTCAATGTCACCCAAATTCACGAAGATGATGACTCTCTTATATTCAAGGAAACAACATGAGGGCATAATCAATCTCAAAGATTAAGCCCTGATGATATGGACGATAGTAGATTTATAGGAGAGGTACGATTTTTTTGGATAGGAGGATGAGATAAAGGGATAAGAGGTGAAATTTTCAAGGTAGGATCAAATAGGATTCACATGGTAAATGGTTAAAACAACCTCCAGAAGATTCAAAATAGGAATCTTCGGAAATAATTTTAATTTTATCGAATTTATAAAATAAGTGCACCTATAGAAGGAAGCAACTAGCTCTCATCAGTGTTGGTGCAGAAAGGGGAAACTAACGTTGAAGGCAGGTGTGTAAGGGGATAGGATGCAATGGGTTAAAAACACTGATTTTGAGAATTTAATTCTAGAAACTCAGACTTTTGGGAAAGGTCATGCTTGGTGATTTGTTTATGGATGATGAAAACATGTTCATGGCTCTTGATTGATTCATTTTACAGTCGCATGGACAAGATGTGACAAAACAACCTATAACAGATTTCTCCCTAAAGTGCATAGTGAGAAGTGTAAATTAATGACTGAAGTGATTTACCTTGTGAAAAGTACGGATTAATAAAAATGGTGGAGATAATAATCTTTTACAATACATTTTCATCATGATATCATTTTTGAGGGAGGAGTAACCATGCTCAAAACATAAACTAACATAACATGTACAATTATAAAGAAGTACTTTCCACTCATGATAGAGAGTGGACCCATGATTGGATGACTGTGTGTAAGCTCATAGCCATCATACTTTGTAATTTGGTATTAATATTGAAATCACAACTTGAATGCAGGGAACTAGATCTGGGGTCTTTTATCTCGTTCATTTGATGATCCACTGTACGAGTCTAACCATGTGAGTAAATGAGTTGAATTCAAACATGGTAGACACCATCTCATTACCAACCAATGATGTAACTTGTTAACAGATTCGAGAGAAACCACTGATGAAGTTAATGGATTTGAAGGTACTGTAGTACATTCCGTATGGTGTGAATTGGTGAGACAAAGTCAAACATAACACAAAATCTTTCGATAAAATACCACTGATTAAAAATCATCACCAAGAGCAAGGAAAATTTCCATTGACATATGCAAGCCCCAAGGAACGAATGGGAGTTTCTAAGTCAACTTCCTGCATAGTGAGTTGATGTCAACAGGGAGAGACCCATCGTAAGAGGGCCTTGATGTCACGGGGTTTTCACTGGGGTAGAAACACCAAAAAATAAAAGCATATTTCCCAACCTATCCGTCATGGATATGAAGTGAAAGAGTGTTATGTTCAATAGCGACTCACTGCCATTAATAAGTGGAGTATCACATTTTCCCAATTTCCCCAACCATTTCTAGTTAGTACCTATTTAATTTTCAGGATGTTGAGAAGGATGAAATATGTTTGATCTGTAAGTTCATCATTCAGATGAATCCCACTAAGTATTTTTAATGAACCTTGAGAATGACTGGTTTGACTCCATCATGTTCAACAAGTCCATCACTGTTTGATGCTTGATGGTGAGATGGCCCTCGAGATGGATAAAAATTTGGGGGGTGCTATTGAAAATGTGGGTGTGGGAATTCATTCTAGAAACTATATAGTCAATATAGTTAGGTCTCTTAAATATGTGTGTAATGTATTTGTTGCAACAACACAGGGGATTTGACTCTTTTTCTTTTCCATTCTTTTTCTTTCTTCTTGATGTGAAATTTTTGCTTGCATATTTTGTTGTTCTATTGTTTTTTTCCAGAACAAATTGTGTTATCTGAGAGTTATGATTTGGGACAAACTTATTTCCCCTAGACCAACTAGAATTATCTAGGATAACAAAAGACAGAGAATATAAAGTTTTTTTCCTTAAAGAAATTGAAGAATGGGAAATAATCGTACTTGGAATCTGTCACAATATTTTCTTTCCTCCTTGATTGTGGTCTCCGATTGTAGCTCCAGATGCTATAATTATAACCTGCACATACAAGAAAAACAAGCCAAGTATCTTCAACATCTACAAAGAATAATTCAATTACTATATTCAATGAATCAACAACGTATTGAAATACATGAAGATAAACATGTTACAACACATATATGAACAAAATATTTTCTTTGTATTCATAGAAATAGGAGAGAGTTTATAACCAATAATAGTAGTTGATATTGTAAGGATATCCCCAAGTTGACTTTTCCTTCCTTGTCACAAAGCACACTTCAATGTCACCCTAATGCACAAAGATGACGACTCTCTTAAATTTAAGGTAGTAGCATGAGGGCCGCAATCAATCTCCAAAAGCCAACACTAATGCAATGGATGACAATAGATTTATAGGAGAGGTAGGGTAGTTTAGGATTTACCATAATGGGCATAAGATACACTTATAATGGGAGGATTAGATCAAGGGATAAGAGGTGAAAGTTTTATGGTAGCATAAGATTGGATTTACATGGTAAATGATTAAAACAACCCGTATAATATTATAGAAGAGGAAGCTTCATAATTGTTTTTAATTTTCCCAAATTTCTAGAATCAGTACACCCGCAGAAGGGAGAAAATAGATCTTATCAGTGTTGGTGTAGAAAGGAGAAACGAACATTGAACGCAGGTGTCTAAGGGGACAAGGTCCATTAGGGTTAAAAACATGTATTTTGACTAGTTAATTTCAGAAACTCGGAATTTTTGGAAAGGTCATGCCTAGGGCTTTGTGTAGGGATGACGAAAACATGTTCACGAATCTTGATTTATTCAATTTTCAAGCTTATTGACAAGATGTGACAAAATTTCGTATAATAGATTGCTCCATAAAGTGAAAAGTCAGAAGCAACAATTTATGAATGAAATGATTTACCTTGTGAAAAGTTTGGATTAAGAGAAAATGGTGGAGATAATCATTTGTTACAATACATTTTTATCATGATATCTTTGTTGAGGAAGGAGTACCCATGATCAAAATGTAAGCTAACATAATAGGTACAATGACCAAGAAGTCTTTTCCACTGATAATAGAGAGTGGGTCCATGATTGGATGAATGTATATATGATCAAAGGCATCATACTTTGTAATTCGGTACTAATATTGAAATCATAGCTCAAATGTATGGAAATATATCTGGGGTCTTCTATCTCGTTCATTCGATTGTCCATTGTATAATTCTAACCATGTGAATAAATGAGTTTAAGTCAAACATGGTAGACACCAACTAATTACTACAAAATGATGCAAGTCGTGAACAAATGGGAGAGAAACTAAAGATGAAGTTAATGGCTCTCAAGGGATTGCAGTACAATCCATATGGTGTGAATAGATGAGCTAAATTTGAACACCACACAGAATATTTAGGTCGAATAATATTGATCAAAACTCATCTCCAATAGTGAGCAAACTTTTCATTGACATATGCAAGCCGCAAGCAACCAATGGGAGTTTCTAAGTCAACTTCCTAGATAATGAGTTAAGGTCGACAGGAAGCAACCTATTGCAGGAGGGCCTTGATGGCACATGGGCTTCACTGGGCTAGCAACATCAAACCACGTGTATTCATATAGGGGAATATATATTGAGGAAAAAATGACATATAATATTGAGCATATATGAGGGGTTAAACGGGTTTTATATTGGAAGGTATAAAAAGTGGAGCTCAAATTTAATGAAAAAATATAAAGTGTTATAAAAATGTTAATGAAAAAATGGATACCTAGAAGATCTAGTGAATGCAGTGGTTTTTTAAATAGGGAATGTGTATTGGGTTCATATTGGTAGGGTGTTAAATAATGTGATTTTTAGAGGTATTTTCCAATATTTAGTCAAATTAGGTGTTTTGTTTAGTATGCCACGAACACACGTGTTATGTAAGAGGTTCACTGAGTGAATCCCCCATGCTTGATGTATACCTCGTGAATGAAACCAAACATGTATTAACATTTGGGATATAATGATGCTGATGTGGAATTTGTTTAGGAATGGTAGACATTATTGTAGACTTAATAGCATTGCAACAAATATCAGTTGAAGGACTTCCCTTGAACATATCGCTGACACTTTATGGAGTTGGGAGCATCGACCCAAAACCGAATGTGGAGGCTTTGATATGGTCTGAAGAAAATTCTTAAATATTCTCTAGAGTCCAAAAAGGCAACGAATGGTACTGAGGAGAAACTGTTAGCCATGTTCAACTAAGGTATTCATTTTTCATAAATAGCCTATCTTAGTCTGGAAAAGTGTTAAACTTATACTGAGTAGATGAATTTATATTTAATTTAATGAATTTAAAATGACAAGTGCTCAATAACCTTTTCATGTTTAAAGAGTCTGAAAAGAGGTGAAAGAGGAATCCACCTGGAGGAACGAGTTGTATAAAGGGTAGCAATTGGTTCCGGCCATGATGGGACTTCTAAAAACGTGCAAAGGTCAAAATTTTGGCTAATAAGACCACTCATCACAATGGTTCCTTAGGAATGGGTAAAACAACCAAGTGAAAGTGTATGATCGGCCAAGAATATGGTGATGATGGAAAGGGAAAGCCAAGGCTCATTTGGCGAAATCCAGATGATAAATATGGAAATCGCGTGGGATAAAATGGGAATGGCTTCATTTTTAGACAAGATTGAAATATAGAAAAAATTGTGCTTGATAATACTTGAAAATGGTTTCATTTTTACACAAGATTAAAACATGTGGAAACTATGCTTGAAATAAGTTTTCATGCCCCCAACATAATAACGAGATTCTAGGCACATGCCCCCAAGCTTCATTTCATTCACCTAAGTAGACTACTTCTTACTAATAGGTGTATGGAATGAAGCTTCATCTACGAGATCAAGTGAAATACTCGACTAGGAATTTATGATATCTAGTCAAAGACTTGAATTGGAAGGGGATAAATTTCATTTTTTAATGAGTATGACGCAGGAGAATAACTATGCTCATGAAACCTTGTTTCATTTTTTAATGAGATTGACACAAGAAAATGAACTCTTCTCACAAACCTTATTCCTCGATCATGGACTCCAAGGGACCATGGATTCCAAGAGGTTCTCATCTGATGGGATAACAACACTCTGGAATGGATAGATATCAAGGTATCCAAAAGAAAGATCAATATTCAATGCCCCTAGTAAATGACTTACCATATATCCTACTAGATGGTCGGTAGACGTGGATATGAAACAAGTTTCGACATAAATAATTTGTGGCGGGGGAGATACCACTTGCATATAAGGACCATTTAGGAAGGATGGTTGATTGGGAGTCAAATTAGGACAAACAAATAAAATTTGGTCAATGGTCACGGTTCTTCGTTCATGCGAGAAACACATCACACAAAAGAGTGAAGAGACAAAATGTCCCATTACATAAACATAGTCATTCCCAAGGAGTTTAAAATTAAAATCTAAAGGACCTTGGACTGCTATCACATCGATATAGAAAATCTTTCCTAAAAAAGTACTAGGAAATTGAGGAAGGATCCCTAAGAGTTGACTGCTTCCTCTGTTAAAAGCCAACATATTTGTAGGTTTTAACCCTATAGATAAATTATCTACAAATGAATCTTAAAAACAGAAAATAAACAATAGCAAGAGCATAAAACATAAAACATATATACACTGAGATTTTCCCCTAGATCCCAAATCGAGACTACCATCTTGATTTTTCATTATATTCCTTTTAGTGTTACAACACATATATACATGCGAAAGCATTCATAAACCCCAATCCATTAACCCTCGATTAGATCAGAACAGGACCTAGCATTAGATCGTAACCATAGTTACCTTGACCCGTATCTACAAATAATTAAGGGCCGAAACCATCATGCCCCCGTAAGAACTTTTGCGTCCGTACTTTGTCAATGCATATGCAACATTCTTCAAAGTGTCCACCTTTACTAGCAACACCCTTTTAGCCTCAACCATATATCTCGCAAAGTGATATTGAACTTCAATGTGTTTTGTCTTTGAATGATAAGCAGGGTTCTTAGCCAAGAAAATTGCACTTTGTCTATCACAATCTATCCTAATAGCTTGCTGCACCAACCCCATACTTGAACACAATATCTGCAACCAAACTGCTTCCTTGCTTGCATGAGTGGCTGCCATGTATCTCGCTCTTATGTAGTTGAAAGAGCCACTACAGATTTTCTTTTACTCATCCAAATGATTTCACCTCAAAATAAGATAAACACATACCCACTTGTACATATTCTTTGGTTCATATCTCCATCCCAGTCTGCATCAACAAAACCACGGATGTCCAAAACTCTATCCAATCCTAGACTTCCTTGGTAGCACAGACCATAATCACTAGTGGCACGCACATATCTGAAAAACCCGCTTCATTGTTGTCCAATTCTCCTTCATTGGTTTTGACATAAACCTTCTCAATATCTCCCACTACATGTGCAATTTCTGGTCTAGTACATACCATTGCATACATCAGGCTACCCATTGCACTTGCATATGGAAGACGGGACATGTCCTTTCCTCTTCTTGTGTCTTTGGACATTATTCAGCAAATAACTTTACACCTAGAGGAATAAGAACCTTCACCAGTTTACTATCCCGCATATTGAACCTCTCGCAATATTGTATCGATACTTCCTTTGGTTCTAACCGTAGCTTCCTCTCTTCCCGGCCTCTTAATTTCCATGCCCAAAATATAGTTTGCAACACCAATATCCTTCATGTCGAATTTGGAGAACAATTAGGTCTTCAAATCTTGGATAATTTATTGGTCATTTCCAATCAACAACATATCATCCACATACAAGACCAAATAAATAACACAGTCACCAATTAATTTAACATAAACATAGTGATCCTCTTTGCTTCTGGTGAAACCATGTCCTCGTATATAGGTATCAAATTTCTGATACCACATCCTTGGTGTTTGTTTTAACCCATATAGAGACTTTTTTAACCTCGTATACCCGCTCTTTCTTACTCTTCACAATAAAGCCTTAATGTTGCTTCATGAGATCTCCTTCTAGATCCCCATGAATAAATTTTGTCTTCACATCCATCCGTTCTACCTCAAAATAAAAAACAACAACAACAGATAAAAGTAATCTAATAGAAGTAACCTTGGCAACAGGAGAAAAAATATCAAAAAAATCAATTCCTTGCACCTGGGAATAACATTTTGCTACCAATCAAGCTTTGAATTTCTCCACCTTGCCTTCTACATTCATCTTCTTCTTAAACACCCATTTTCTCTCGATGGGCTTCGTTCCAGCCATCAACTCTACCATATTCCATGCCTCATTTTTGTGCAAGGATGGAATTTCATCAACCATGGCCTCCTTCCATAGTCTTCCATCCTTTGAATCTACTACCTCCCTGACAGTTCTTGGATCATCATCAGTTTTAGTTAAAGAAAAATTTGAACAGAAATCAGATGGACTGTACCTTTCTGGTTGCCTTCTTTCTCGAACTGATCTTCTCATAGCTGGAGTTTGTGGCTCTTCCTCTTATGAATCTTCTTCTGTTGTAGAGCCTTATTCATCCTCCTTTATCTCAAACTATATCTTCCCAGGTTCGTCCGGTAGGACTTCATGTTTAACAACATCTTTCACCTCTACAAACACCACATCTCGACTGTACACAACCTTCCTTGTTTTTGGGTTCCAAAGCTTGTAAACTTTTAAACCATCCTTATACCCAATAAAGATGCACCTTTCAGATTTATTATCCAACTTGTTCCTTTTATCCTTTGGAACATGTACATATGCATCACATCCAAATACCCTCATATGCGAAAGAGAGGGTTTCTTACTAGTCCATACCTCAAGTGGAGTCTTCTCCTCCAACACTGATGAAGGTGATCTATTAACCAAGTAACATGCAGTCTCCACTGCTTCTGCATAGAATTCCTGTCCTAACCCAGTACCACTAAGCATGCTTCTTTCATTTTCCATAAATGTTATGCTCATTCTTTCTGCAACTCCATTTTGCTGAGGTGTGTATGGATTAGTCTTTTATCGTGCTATACCACACTTCTTACAAAATTCTTAAAATTCCTTCTTGCAAAACTCTCCACCATTATCTTTCCTTAGCACCTTTATCTTATTCTCTGTCTGGTTCTCCACCAGAGCCTTAAATTATTTAAATTTATTAAAGACTTCAGATTTCTTCCTCAAGAAATATATCCATGTATTTCTTGAGAAATCATCTATGAATGAGACATAATACACAAATTTTCCTAGTGATGGAACTCACACAAGTCCAAACACATCACTATGCACAAGCTCTAATATCTTGTTCGCCCTCTTAGCACCAGAAGAAAACTCACCCGATTTTGCTTCCCATATACACAATGTTCACATAAAAAAAAATCCAGAGAGCAATTAGACATACTTTCTACCATACCATTTTAATGCAGAATCTGAAGGCCCTTCTCTCCAATATGTCCAAGTATTTGATGCCATAGCATGGTCTTTTCTCCAGAGACCGCTAGGCTTTTCGGTCCACTTTCAGGAACCACTGAATTGTTGCACCCATAAATAAAAATGCTACCCTAAAGCTTGTACAGAGTTCCAATCTGAACTCCCCGCATTAATATTAGTGCTCCCTGAACCATCTTGCAGGTATCTTTCTCGAACTCTATTTTTACACCTGCATCACCCATATTGCTTACAAAAATCATATTTATGGAAAATGCAGGAATATGCAAAACATGAGGAAGTGTTCTAATCCTTCCACCTTGTAGCTTCAGCTTTACTTTCCCACGTCCGACTATTTTGGCCTTCCTATGATCCCATAAGAAGACGTCACCCCCATCATAATTCTCATACTCACAGAACCACTCCCTATGGGGAGTGAAGTGAAAGGATGCACCTGATTCAATCAACCATGCCTCATGATCTACATGTGTATTTGAAGAAGAAGCCAATACACATCCCCACCTTCATCCAAGGTGGTTTTCGCCTCTACAGAAGAAGCATCATCAGATCCCTTTCCTTTATGAGGAGCTTTAGATCTACAATTCTTTTTGTAGTGCCCTTCCTTTCCACATTTCCATCACACATTTACAAAATTTCCTGGAGATTTAGATCTCCCACTCGAAACCTTATTCTTGTTTCTATTTTGGGACCTTCCTCGTACAAATAAGGCATCTCCATTCTAGCCCTCCATATTTCTCCATCTCATTTCCTCCAACAACAAGGCTAAGACAATGTCATCAAAATTCAAGGTAGTCGTATTGCTACCTATTTCAATAACCAGATTGTCCCACGAATCTAGTAGAGATCACAAAAAACTGATGCACTTATCTTCATCTAATATTTTAATATCAACAGGTAACGACTGACTTACCATAGTATTGAAGGTGTTCATATGCTGTATTTCCGAGTCTCCATCCTTCATCCTCAGGTTATACATCTTTTTCCGCAGGAACAATTTATTCACCAGAGACTTAGATTGGTACAAAGCCCCTAGCTCATCCCACAAAGTGTTCACCGTGGCTTCCCCAGATACATTAAACAATACTAAATATGAGACGCAATCGTATTGTGCTCTTTGCCTTCTGATCCAAATTCTTCCAGTTTTCATCTGACATTGCCGTTGGTTTAGTACTCGGATCTACCGCGACCAACTGATCTTTATACACCAGTAGATCCTCCATCTTGAGCTTCCACAACTCAAAACTCTGACCATTAAATTTCTCGATCTCTATCTTTCCACTTCTTGGCATCTTCTTTCACTGCAAGAATCGATCTTGTAGATATCCCACTGAACATGGTCTACCACAGGACTAAGAAAAAAACCCCTCAGCAGCGATCAAAATGGAATTCACACTCAATTTAGAGGAGAATTATTTGTGGGTTTTAGGTCTGGAAGTTCTTGTCATAGAAGAGGTAATCGTAGAGGTTAGCGAGTTGAGACAGCAGAGGCAGCAATTGTTTTCTCGAAAATTTTCTCTCCCAGAATTTCCTGAATTGTTGTTGCAGGCAGGAGAAAGTGTCGTTCAAATGGGAAGAGGATACGAGCACCGAACTGTGTCGTATCCTTGGAACAAAGTTGCAGTTTCGTAATAAAATACATAACCTGTGAGGGCCGACCCACAACTATTTTCAAGTATCATTTTAAAATTTTAACGCACCTTCGATTTCCACAGGCTCAGGTACATGCCTTGAATATTCCCTTCTTCCTATTGAAACAGCCGCAGCATATGGCATAGGTTGCTCGGTGTTCATGACGAATGTCGACAGTGCTTTCCAATCACGGTTTGGTGCGATTATCGGTCATGCATGCAATAAACAGGCTTCGGGTCTACTCAGAGGAATTTTGCGGGTCCTCAGAAGAAGAAGTGGTAGCCATTATTGCCGCTAGAGAAGAAGAACCAGTCTCTCCAACTAGTCTGGTAGAAGAATAAAATTCAGAAGGAATCGATCAAGAGGAACTCGAGGAAATGGAAATGGAAGTTGATTAGGAGGAACCCAAGGAAGAAGAGATGATGGTTGATCATGAGGAACCTGAAGATATGAGAATGGAGGAGGTAATTGGTGATACAGCCAAGGATGCCACACAAGAAACAGCCTCGCTTGAAAAGCCTGCAGAAGAAGAGTCGAGAATGGAGGAGGTAATTGGCGGTACAATCGAGGCTGTCACACAAGAACTGCCTCACTTGAAGAGCCCATAGAGGAATAAATTATGAACATCGTGCAAGAAGTCAATACTGTTATACAGTCATCGATTTTTGTCAATGAAGAACAAAGGAATGAAAATGTGGATAGAGAAGTGGCAAGTGATGATGTTTCACAAGGAATAGCATCACCTGCCCAAACAGATATGGATGTTGATATAGGTAGGAGTGCTACAAAAAAACCACCCCCTATTTGGCTAAGACAGGATGAGTCAACCTGTGAAATTGACATTGTTCCTCAAGAACTCGTACCAACTGTGGAAGAAGAGGCAATTCATGAGGAACAAGAAGGTAGAGAAGAAATGATCGAGGAGGTCGGTACTGTCCCACAAGAACCAATATCGACGCTAGAAGAATAAATGGTGAAAAAAGAGCTAGAGTACAGAAGGGAAACAAGTGGCGGAATCGATGCTGCTCCACAAGAACCAGCATCGACCCCGGTTGAGGTAATAATGTGTGAAGTTTTGGTTCAAGCCGAAATTGAGGATGGTAGGCATGTTCCCCGCTCTCCATTCCAATCCATGATGCCTAGAGGGGCGAGGGGATTACGCTCACCCAAAAGACTAACAGAGGAAGTATTCATTCCCCTAGTGCTTAAATTTATTGACATGGCCAAGATCGGTATCGAACCAGAATACTTAGAATCTCATGAAGAATACAGAGTTCGTGTGGAAACACTGGAACACAGAGTGGTCAATGAAATTGTCGACAAGATGGTAGAAGTTCCTGGAGGAAACATAGATGAAGAAACCCCTGGAGATAGGGAGCCTGACCAGAAGGGCTTGACAAGAGAATCCGCTGAGAATATTGGCAGGATTCTGCCACCTCCTGAACCTGTTATAGGCTGAGAAACTAATTTTCTTGTTAAACAGGAGTGGGTTGAACAATGTGAGAAAAAAAGGTTACCTCTCAAAAAGAATTATCAGTTGCAGTTTAGTGAAACCATTAGACTAAAATGGGAGGTTTGGGATTTGAAAAAGCAAGCTTCCTGGCTGAAAAGGAAGGTAAACATCTACAAATGGAGGGCAATAAAGCCGAAAATTGAGGTCTTCACAGCAGCTACCCAGACTAGCCCGATTGAAGAATTGTTTGAAGGTCGAAAATTTGTATTGGCCACTGAGATCCAGAAGTAGCAGTCTGCTACGAGCGACCATAAAAACAAAATAGCTAGGGTTTGAGAATAGGCTGTTGGAGTTTTCACAGGGTACATGGATCAGCTATACAAGGTGTGACTGAAGCAGGCCAAACAGAAGGCCAGAATAGAGGAATTGGAAGAACAAGTGCAGTTGTTGAAGACATATAAGGAGGAGATGTTCTCCCTGGCACAACAGGTAATGGCCTGCAGACCTCCTCCACATAGCTATGCCTTATTCCTTCACGAACAATTTCTTTTATTTTTTCTTGAAAGTATATATAAGGATATTTGGTACGAAATTGAGGACCCCATTCAATTTCTCCGTATTTTAAAAATTAATGATATCATAGGACAACACTTAATGTTTGAGCTCTACATGCATGGGTATTACTTAAGGCATGATCATTCCTTTAAACCCATTCCATTCGTGGGGGACATCCATTTAAGAGCTTTCACCTCTTACACCATCAATCAGATTAAGTGGAGAAAGGCCTGGGATACATTTGAAGAAAATCAAGCCAGAAGGTCATTATTGATGAGAAGAGAGCACGGTCAATCCTCAAACATTTATAACAAGAATTATACATTTATACAGATTGAGGGCCATAAATAACACATGTTGGCAACCCAGAAATGGTGCGCTGACCTATGTGCTAGCCATATTACAATGTTTCGCAAGGAAGCACTAGATAGTTGTCAGAAAATGTGGATGTTTTCATCCTCGGCCGTTAGAGAAAGAGAACCATTTGGGGCACCCAACTTTGCATGAGCTTTAGAGAGAATGCCATGTTTCGTGGCATGCATTCATACCTGTGGGGTCAGATGGATGGGCTTAAGGTTTCAATTTCCCCTTCTCTGGTTGCCAGTCAAACGATATACTCCTGCATATAATGTTGATCCAGACTGGTGGAAGGATGTTGTTTTGACAGAAGGATATAAGCCACCATGAACATAAATGGCTGCTGAATATGACCTTACACAGCTTCATGCCGATCACAGTTGGTGCAATCTGGATCTGAGGAGACAACAAGCTGCATGAGGACATGCAGATAGACCAGTTGGGGGGGAGATGTTGGGTACCAATTTTTTATACTTTCCTCTCCTATTTTACCCTATCTTTCTATCTCTTTGTGCCATTATTAATCTGAAACGTATGAGGTAAAACCCTTTTCCTTATCTTTCATGGGATATTTGATTAATGAAGTATTTTTCATGGAGGTTTTACCTTTTTCCATATTGACCCCGATATTTCAATAGGTTTGGCTAAAATAGGAGCGTTGTAGCCGTAAGACAAGGAACAGCCTATCATCTCCAGCATTTTGCTCATTTTTTTTTACAGCATAACAGACTTGTTTGTATCAGTGCCATTCTCGGCCTTTTCATGGTTTCTTTCTGGGCAACTAGGTTGTCGTTGTAACAAGATGTATTTTTGTAACTATGGATTTGTTGAGCAGAACCGAGGGTTTTAGGACACTTTTATAAAGAGGCCTGTGGGTTGTGAATCAGGGTTAAGACCTTTTTATATACAGATCTTGTAACAAACCTCTTTTATCAGTAATTGAATGCACAACAACTTGATGTTTCTTCTGTAATTCGTGAGTTTACCACAACCCTGATCAGAGAGTTGGGCCCACTCTTTTGATCAGGTGCTGTGTCTTTCTTTCTCACATTTTTTTATGATTTAGTGTGATTTCATTACTACTTTTACAATTTAATTGTAATTGTTGTGAATGCCCTTTAAATTATGTAGTTTATTTAATTTTTGTTGCAGTGGTCTATGTGTTATGGAGTTAAACCTATGATATACAATAGGTCATATGCTTGTATATGCATATACTTGTCATTAATCTTGAAATAACTAACGCCCTCGGGTTGATAATTTATGTGGAGAAAGGGTTAAATTTTGTTCATATCTGGACACCAACAAATATATTTTTGCAATAACTACTAAAACTCCTTGGTTTGCAGATATTGTTAATTACTTAGTCACAGGAAAATTACCTTCACATTTGTTTCATAGGGAGAAAAGAAAAATTATTCAAATAAGTGCAAGATACTCATGGATTAATAATGAATTGTATAAAACAGGTCTAGATCTCATTATCAGAAGATGTGTTTGTGAATATGAAATGCCTAAAACCCTTAAGGCGTGTCATTATTAACCTTGTGGTGAACACTTTGCTGACAAGAGGACATCCTATAAAATTCTTCATTTGCGATATTATTGGCCATATATCTTTAGAGATGCCAAAGAATATGTCAAAAGGTGTGACAACTGCCAAAGGGTAGGGAAACCTACACCTTCAAATGAAATTTCATTACAACCTCAGGTACTCATTGAACCTTTTGAAAAATGGGCCTTGGATTTTTTTGGACCAAGCAATCCACCATCTAAACAAAAGAAATATATTTTGGTATGTACTGATTATGTCACTAAATGGGTAGAGGCTAAAGAACTACCTTTTTCTAATGAACGTTCTGTAGTTAATTTTCTTTTTGTGCATATCTTCACTCATTTTGGTGTTCCAAGAGAAATTGTGACAGATCAGGGATCCCATTTTACATCCAAGTTGGTGAAAAGGCTTGTGAAACATTACAAGATCAAGCACAGAAAGTCTATTTCTTATCATCTGTTGGAACAGGGTCTCCTAACAAGCTATGAAACTGGTCTATTTTGGATATTTTTGATATATTTTGATTAAATTTAATCTAGCAGAGGGGTTTTGGGGTGGGTCAAAGCCTTGAAAGCGTTGTAATGGGTAAAAGGGTAAACGAGGGGTTCGAAAACCATGGTTTGCGAACCATAGGAAATTCTAGGCTAGATTTTTATAAATAGAGGACCATTTTTGTATTGTAAGGTAGGATATGATGAGCTATTGATGCGAATTGTGATTTAAGTTATCTGTTTGGTTTTGAGGAACAGACTCCTGCTGGCTGTGTGCGGGAAGATCCAAGTCCAGTTGTGTGCAGACCCTGCTGCTTTGTGCGCAGGTTGGTAAGGGAATTGTAAGGAAGAATTGATGAATTAATGAATAAGAAGGATTGATAGAGAACTGAATCTGTGAGTAATCTGGTGCGAATTGTTGGTAATTTTTGTATTGTGTATTTTCTGTCCTTAAGCTGCGAAGATCTGTGTAAGTGTGTTTCTGGATCTGGATCTATTATGTTCTGTTTATATTTTTTTGTGTTATTGTCATAAAAGAATATAACTATAGATCTAGCACATGTGGATGCGAAAAGAGACCTAATTAACCCTACGCAGAACAAGGTAATTGGGGATTGCAAGACCTATCACAGCTCTGCTTGCTCTATAAATCCTTTCTCAGGGTGCGGAAACCTGGTTCCAGCACCCACCCATACTACTTCAGGTGAGACTTTGTCTTGCGCAAGCAGGTCACTGCCGAAAGGGCCAGTAGTATAGGGGTTTGTTGGCAAACCTTGCACACCGAACCTGGGTCAGGACCCCTTGAGCCAACAAATGGTTCCGTTGCCGAGACCGGAAGAAGTCTGAGAAAGGGATTGGGTAATGACAAGAGAATACTCGAAGCCTGAAAAAAAGGAGATCGAAGACTGGTTCAAAAGGCAGATCTAGGAGTTCACAGTAAAATAAAATTGCAGTAAGGAATTAACAGTAGAAAGGTGGAAAAACATGTATATTCTTACAGAAAGCTACGAAATATTCTTTGTGACATTTGCGATTGAGCTCTAGGAGTGGCTGGCCAGATTTGTAGAATTCCATAAGTGCTGGAAGGACGAGCGAGTCACTCAGTGGACCCCAGAACTGGTCCAGCAACTGTAAAATACTGATAATATTACCACACGTATGGTAGATCACTAGGTGGATAGCGTGTGAGGAGAGTTTGTGACAGAATTTGCCATTGATCAATTTGTCTCATATTCTGAAGCTGAGCGACGATTATTTAAAGGGTTCCGGGGCAAATTCCTGAGGACGTTACCATTGTTGATCAAGATATTACTGTGTGAAAAGAGCATTTTGTGTAGTCATACCAAATGACCTCGGATCTAGACGGGAGCGCAACGCGTAGTGGTAAGTACTATCGAACCAACCTTGACGGAGGGAGATCCGCCTATAATATGTTACAAGAACCAGCTATGCAAGATCCCCCAGTTACATCGCCACTTAGGCCGCATAAAGGTAAGAATTCACCCATACCACCCCCCCCCCCCCCTAAAAATTGATATGGCTGCGCACCTGAAACTGCCTACCTTCAAGGGGGTAGGATATGAGGATATGGACCAGATTTGGTTCGTTGTCGATTCCATCTGGACTGTGAGAATGTGGCGAGTGATACGGTGAAGAGGGTGCATTTGTCAATAGAATTCGAGGACAGGGCCCTAGAGTGGTATATGTGATACATTGCCCAGAACGGGGGCGCATCCATTCAAGATATCAAATACACTCTGAAGCAACAGTTCTGGAAACCGAAATCTTATTCCCAGCTGGTATCGGAGGTAAAGGACTTCAAGAAAGGTGTGTCTGAGTGAGTATGGGAGGTTGATCAGTGATTAAAGAAGGCAATTAGGGAAGGAGGATTCGAGTATGATGATAGACAACATACGAAATGGTTCATCGCTATGTTGTTACCTCACCTGCGCACGATGATGAGTCATCAAAATTTTGAGTCATAGGAGAAAGCTGTGGAAGTCACTATGAAACTGGAAGCTGCCCCCCAAGAAGATACATCGGCAGGGGTACAAAAAATCTAGGAACAGCTTGGGGCTATGCACATGGAAATACAGAACCTGCGAAAGGAGCAATGGAAGGACAGTTGCGCAGATCTTTGGTGCATACGATGTTGGGTGTCTGGCCACACAAAGGATCAGTGCCCTCTACTAGCGGATTACATGCAAGTGGGAGGACCTAGTCTGATACGCCCAAGAGCAAATAGGGACCCTATTCTGTCGCGACCAGGGTCAAGCATACCTGCGCTATGGTGTGATGACTGTCGGGTAGCAGGATTGCATGATACGAACCATAGCCCTCGGAGGGGTGCATATGTCCCAGAACTGAAGCAACAATGTTGTAGATTCTTCCGATCAGTGGGACACGAGGAGCAGAACTGTCGTACTTATGATTTAATGATGGATCGTGGGAACTTATATAGGGTACAATCGGACCCTGCATCACCACGAATCTCTGTGCACTTTGGAGGATCACTGGCTAGAGAAAGAGGAGGCCGGGGAGGTAGTGTAGGATGAGGACATGGGCAGTTAGTCTGTTATAACTGTGGGGAAATTAGACACTTTTCTAGGGAATGCCCAAATCCCACCAGGCCATCGTGCAAATATTGTAGGCAGCTAGACCATGAGGTATAGGACTGCCCTATTTTAATAGCCAAGATGTAGGAAAAGCAACCCACACCTACGTATAATGTACAAAGAGTTAAGACCGAGCTAAGAAAGGCAGATCCCTGTGTAAAAGTCATGAAACGTAGCAGGTTGGTCACCGAGAGAGCAAAAGAGGATCTTGCCTCCCAGGAAGGAGTGCCCTTGAAAGAACAAACACCACTGGCAGCCCCCACGCAACTGCCGACACAACCTCAGATAGAGGAAGGAGTTGAGCCCTTTTTAAAGGCATGTCTGAAGCTGCTAATAAATCCACAGGCTATAGGAAATCTCCCAGTGCTACTGAATACCTACGTAGCTCAGTCCAATTTGATCCCTGAGACCAAATATGTACACAAACTATACAACTATAAGAAGCCCACCGGAAGAGAGATGTGATTGACTGCACAGATTGGTGACTATGAGATGGATCAGGTTATCTTAGATCTAGGGTCAGATGCGAATGTATTACCAAAAAATACATGGCAACGAATGGGAGAGACTAAATTAGAATGGTCCACCATCCAGTTGCGAATGGCCAATCAAAAAAAAAATCGTCCCTCTAGGGAGGTTACCAAACATCATGGTTCACATCACAAGGGTAAGGGTCCTAGCTGACTTTGAAGTAATAGAAATTGTGGAAGATGCAGATCCCTACCCTACACTCCTTGGATTAGACTGGGCAGTTAACATGGGGGGTGTCATCAATCTCAAGAAGCGCAGCATGGTGTTTGAAAGCAAAGATACGCGTATCATAGTACCACTAGATCCAGAAGAAGGTGCGTAGTATACAGAGCCAACCTATGAGGAGGAGGAATTAGATCACATTTATAAATTAACCACGCAAGATGAAGATCGGGTTAACCCCACGGATGAAGGAATGTTATTTTGGGAAAAGGATAGTGAATTTTTTTCCGACTCCGATGAGCAGCTGGAAAATTGGCAAGGACGATTGCACGAATTTTTGGCGCTTCAATGTCTTCATACTGTCAGGAATTTTCATCGCATCTCTACCAAGGAAAGAAACCTGCCCTGCTAGGAGGACACAGATGATAGTCAGAAAACTGTTGAACCTCAGATTCCCACGGAATGTAGGCTAGGAGCACTGCCACTAACATTTCACGAAGAACCTGCACAAGGCCCGGTATTCTTCACTCAAGAGAAGTATTGGAAGATGGTGATCCTGTGCGTGGGGATCCCAGTTGTCGGATGGGCCCCACGGTCAGTCAACCTACGCAAATACTTGCTGACATATAACACTCAAGGGTGTCATCAAACCCTACCCAGACAGGCTCACCTAGCTACCGTTTCCCTAAGTAGGTGTTCAGTTATGGACCCACCTAGATCCACGTGCAATTGGGAGAATTGGCGCTCACTTCAAGTATCAGATGGCACGAAGGCGCTTGACGTAGCTCTACCATCCCAAGATGTCCTACCCGAGGATGTGGAGCTTGGCTCGAAAATATTGGTGGCCAACTCGCAGACACACTTTGCATCGACCTTCATTCAGGGTACGCGAACGATACGCAGGCATCATCCGTGGTCTGACATTCCATGGAAACGACCTCAGGCACGAAGGATGACCGTCAGTACATCCCGATTTGATAAAAAATGAATCTTACAAGTATGAAAAATAGGCGGCAAATCATCAATGCAGCCATTTATGGTAAGATTGATCCACCTGATCGATGGTCAGTCTCACACATGGGCTACTCCGCCATTAAATAGCTCCAGACGGTGTGCGGTTGGCTGGATAACTTCGCACCAGGCTATTTATTCACCCTAAAACATGCTCCTGCTATCTGTGTACTGGGTGTTTGCGCTCATTAACATTCTCTGGGATGCCCTTTTTCTTGTTGCTTGGATGGACCCTAACCTTCGCACTCCAGGGATAGCCGCGGGACCCAGTCGGCTGGCCTTAGAAGATATCGCAGAAGGTCTGCTAGTACCACAGTCCCCTGCACGCAGCATCACAGTCAGGTCCCAACTGGTTCTGTGCCAAGAAGGAACATTGAGATACAGGGACATGCTGTGACTTCTCCACAAATCCATAGTACCGCGCAACAGAAGAAATGTGTGTTCACTCCCTCGGATTTCCCTAGTCAACGCTCCTAATCCAACTATTGCGGACATCCACATAGATTTAGTGCAACTATCTTGTACAGAGCTACACCGACTGTACACCAGAGTGTTGCATGAAGTTTGCCACCATAACCGAGCCACACAACAGCAGTATGACATACCTCCAGAAGTACGGGACCAATGGATTGCAGTGATCACAGATGCAACGCATATTATTCAAGAGTAGCTGACGTGGGGCGCACAATTGGTCGAAACAGCTAGCCAACTATGAATGGCCATCCAGCACCATTCTATGCTTCAACATATCCAAAAGGAATTACAGCAGGTAGAAGCTACTCTGGATCAAGTTAGAGGCTCCACCACCTCCGCGCCGCATCTAGCTGTCTTGGACAAGCTTGAGAACCTTCGCCACGACAAGCATGTCATCCGAAAACAGTTGAAACCATGGGCTGACACCGCACTCCAGCTCGTCGAAGATGCTCAGTCCACCATTGCGCGCCTCCACCGGTTGTTAGAAAGGGTTACCGCAGCTCCAGACAACCCTGCCTCCCTAACATTTGTCAACATTGCATAGCACACTATGGCCCAGAGTCAGGAAGTGCTTCCTTCACTCGTCCGCGCACACAGATCGAAGCCGCACCACCATAGTGACTCAGAACGAGTCACAAGGTTGTGTTGGCGGACTATTGGAACAAGCTCTCCTAACAAGCTACGACACTGGTCCATTTTGGATATTTTTGATATATTTTGATTATATTTAATCTAGCAGAGGGGTTTTGGGGTGGTTCAAAGCCCTAAAAGTGTTGTAATGGGTAAAAGGGTAAACAAGGGGTCTGAAAACCACGGTTTGCAGACCATAGGAAAGTCTAGGCTAGATTTTTATAAATAGAGGACCATTTTTGTATTGTAAGGTAGGATATGATGAGCTATTGATGCGAATTGTGATTTAAGCTATCTATTTTGGTTTTGGGGAACAGACTCCTGCTGGCTGTGTGCGCGGAGATCCAAGTCCAGCTGTCTGTGGACCCTGCTGCTGTGTGCACAGGTTGGGAAGGGAATTGTAAGGAAGAATTGATGAATGAATGAATAAGAAGGATTGATAGAGAATTGAATCTGTGATTAATCTGGTGCGAATTGTTGGTAATTGTTTTATTGTGTATTTTCTGTATTTAGCCTGCAAATATCTGTGTAAGTGTGTTTTTGGATCTGGATCTATTCTGTTCTATTTATATCTTGTTGTGTTATTATCATAAAATCATATAACTATAGATCTAGCGCACGCAGATGTGAACAGAGACCTAATTAACCCTGTGCAGAACAAGGAAATCGGGGATCACAGGACCTATCATAGCTTTGCTAGCTTTACCCATCCTTTCTCAGGGTGTGGAAACCTGGTTCCAACACCCACCCATACTACTTCGAGTGAGAAGGTCACTACCGAAAGGGCCAGTAGTATAGGGGTTTGTTGGAAAACCTTGCACACCGAACCTGGGTCAGGACCCCTCAAGCCAACATCATCCACAAGAAAATGGTCAGGTAGAGTCTACCAATAAAGTTATTGAAGGAATTCTCACAAAGACTGTAGAGATTGGGCAGAAAGGCTTCCTGAAGCCTTATGGGCCTATAGATCTACATGGAGGAATACAATAGGAAATACTCCTTATGAACTTTTTTATGGAAAGAAAGTTTTATTCCCTATAGAGTCTCAGATTCAAACCTTCAAGATGGCAGTCCAATTGGGACTTGATTTATCAGAAGCACATAAACATAGATTGTAGAAACTCAATGAGCTTGATGAAATCAGACAAGATGTAGTTCAAAGAACCAGTATAGTCCAGCAGCAAAGGGCTAAAGGTCATGATAAATATATCAAGGAGAAGAAGTTTCAAGCAGGGGATTGGGCACTTTTGTTCGATTCAAAATTCAAAGATTTTCAAGGAAAGTTTCAGACTCATTGGCTTGGGCCATATGAGATTGAAAAAATTCTTTGACAATGGAGCAGTCAAGATAAGGACAATTGATGAAGAAAATGTACCTCTTCTTGTGAATGGTCATCAGTTGAAAGTATATCATAAGCCACTTTCAAGAGAAGAGTTTATCAATATTTTCCAAGATAATACTGATATGAAGTTAGTGAAGAAGAATTATTCTTCTTCACTAACTTAAATTTTATTTTTCCTATATATATATATATATATATAATAAAAATAAAAATAAAGTGTATAAGTATGAAAACCAATCAATGCTTGGCATCCTTATACAGAAAATACAGGGTGAAAATCAGAGATTTCTGACATCCTGTTAGCACCTGAATTGGACCCCATGCTGCAAAAGGAAAATCAGGGTAACAACTAAACCACACTCAACCTTGTAGCTAGCCCTACAAGGACAGGAGAGGGCTCTCTCCATAAAAGAATATTCAATAAAGTGCAATAGAAATCTGATATTAGGCTAGGTAAAATGATAGGGATAAAATGTTTAAATAAAATGAATGAATGAATTTCAGGGATGTGTGGGATATAAAGGGATAGTTGAAACCGAGAATTAAATCAGGACACATGGGTATTTCATGGGGCAAGATAGGCAGGAAAATTAACAATTAAAATTTAATGAGGATGGGATGGAAAGACTGGTGCGGAGCTGAAAAGGGCACAATAAATGGATCATTTTCAAACAGAAGAAAAATACAGAGTATGAATGATTTCCCAAAGCAGAGCATGTAGAGATGGATTCTACCTTTCTATCTTGAAATCATTCAAAAGGAAATGTTTATGGATGAATGGAACACATAACAATTCACATATGAAACAAAGGAGAAAAACAAATGCTAACTCTCATACCACATGGATCCCACAAATCAGAGCTGCATCTCTTTATTAATTCCTGTCAAACTGTACAATGTAGCGGATAGATGTTCTTCCACACTATTCCCCTACTTTCTGACTCAGACTCTCAGACTCAGACTGCTTTACAAATGATTTACAATTACATTAAATAGGTTGAAATGTGGGAACATAGATCCAGAGAAAAGGGATCTGTTCTAACAGCTAAAGAACTGAAATACAATCATAGAAAGAAATACAACAATCTGAACCTGAAAATAAGGGACATAATTACATTTGAGTGCTTGGAGACTTGCTATTTAGGCTGTATGAACGAAAATAGGTAATCTGATGAACAGATTTCCTATTTCTTTGCTGCTGTAGATATCTTCATTTTATTTTAGGCTCTCGGCCTTTGACTGTTTCTTTCCATATTCTTTTTTAATAAAACTGACTTTTTAATAAACATGCCTTTCGGAATGAAACTTTGCCTTTAGTGAAGGGAAAATAATGAATAGGAAGGAAGGGAGAGGAGGCGGGACCCACGTCATAATCGCAATCGCAATGGACGTGGAAGAGAGGTAAACACACTGTAATACGGCGCCACCACAATCGGAATCGGAGTCGGGCAGGATATTATTTGAACGGAGACACCAAAGTTTTCGATGCGATTGGGAACATGGCCTTTTGTAATAAACAGAATGGATAAATCTAACTTTTACAAAGGAGAAGGGAATTTTGGTAATGAGCGGCGGAGGAATTAAATGGTGGGACCGAGGATTAATCGCAATCGGAAATTGGAGGGGAGCGAAGTGTACCATATATGGGAATGTCGATTGCGATGGCGCGATTGAATGTGGGTCGTTCGATCGGCGGAGAAGATCGACAGTGCTCGGTCAATTGGGGGTTGTTAATCGGGGGGAAGTCCATGGAGGCGCACATTTAAGTTTGGGCCGTCCGATCGGATGGGAAGATCGATAGCCTACAAGTAATCAGGCGGAGTCAATCGGAGGCAGGGATTAAGCGGTGCGATTGGATCGGGGAGAGCCTGATGTAAGTTCCGATTGCGATGGCCCGATCGCGTATAAGTCGTCCGATCGGCGATCGGATCAACGGTCGAGATCTCGTCGGGTGGGGCCAATCGGAGGAGTGTATCGAGAGATCGGAAGAGGAGTTATGATTAATCGCATCGGAGGAAGATGCGATTAATGGATCGGAAGCTGTTGCGATTGGGGAATCTTTGTGATTGCGATGAAAGGCGAGATATATATAATATAAGGTTTTGGACCTTTGATATAAGTTTGAAAGGCATGAAGGGGAAGTGGCTGGGAACGGTGGGGGCGAGTATATATATATATATATATATATATATATATATATATATATATATATATATATATGGACTTTTAAAATGTTTACCATAAGGTTTTTTCAATGAGGATGGAGGGGAAGTGGTTATGAGGGTGGGGACTTTACAATATAAAGTTTTTTTATTATAAAGTTCTACAAGGTATGGTTGGGAAAGTGGTTTATAATTAAATCGCATATTTTATAATGCGATTTTGTAATCGGAAAGGGGGTAAAGGGGTTTTTATTAAAGAAATATGAAACTTTAAACATAAAGTTAAAGGGGAACATAGGAAATAGGGGAGGTTTAGGGAATTTTACTTCACTCAAGCATAAAATTCAATCCAGAAGTCAGTTTTGAGAGTGTAGTATACCGTTGGAAATCTCTTTCCGGGCTCTTTCTGATGGATCTGCTTGGAGGATGATTTGGTGTTGATCATGCTACGGAAAACTTCTCAGAAGGCAGGAACATCACTTTGTGGAGATAACAGCTTCTGAATTGTGGCTTATTACATATGATGATATATAATGAATAATAATAAAGGCGAAATATCATGTTTTCATCTCAAAACATGGTTTTGAGGTGAAAATTACATCAAGCTGAATAAAATGTCTCTCTGATTCTTCCTGGTGTTGTGACTTCTGACTTTATTGACTTCCTCATGACTTTGTTGATATTATTGACATTTGACTCATTAATTTGACCATGGTGAGACCCTAGAAACTAATGAGGCCCATCCTATGACCTACTGATATGATTTTGAGAATGAAAGTGACTAATGACTAAAGACCATAGAAAGAAAAATCAGCAAGTACCTCATGAGGGACAACTGATAAAAATTACTACCATCAATGAATCCATGACCTAACAGAATGGTGAAAAATATTCGATATGAGACACCAAATATGCAGATGCAAAAGAGCAGTTTTGATCACTGATGGCAGTATGACTAGACTGAAACTAACATTGAATCCAATGGGGATGGTAGTTCCTTGGAGGTGCCAAGAACACCGTAGACCAAGTAGCCTTATCCATTGGGCATGGAGTCAAAAATGTTGAAAACTAAACTGAATACTGAAAGCAACTTGACCCAACAAACTGACTCAAAAGTGACTCAAAGCTAACCCATACAAAACTTAACATTTGAAGCTTTGGTGGTAATATATGACCAAGACTTGATGTTTCAAATCTTGATGATAACCACCTGTGTTTCTGGAAGGCCAATGTACCATCAGGCTATATCAAAATGCCAATGTAACCAATCAAGCAGATCATACCATCCTTGATTGATTCTCCTGATCATATCCTCTGGTCAACCATAGATACTTGCAACTAGGCATCCAAAAGCATGGTTGGCCATGATCTCTTTCATCACTGAATATTGCAATAATTACCTTCACTGCTGACTGCAATAAATTTTCCACTGGATCCTGAAAAACATGAAGATTTACCTCCTGCTGAAGAAACAAGGTGTCTTTTTCTCTTGATTCTGATCTTCCTTCACAATGTACCTCAGTAAGAGTGTGTTTGTTAATCTTCAAAAAAATTTGAACAAGTAGATGAGCAAATTTCCTCTTGAAAAAACATTTCAAAACATGAGACATAGGAAGAAGAATCTGAATGGCAGTCCTAAACGCTCTGATCTTCTGTAATCTGAACATATTGTTGGTCATCTTCATATGATATGACAACCAGATTGTCATGTTTGTCATCATATTCATCAGTCATAAGAGAAGAAACTTCAGATGGTTCTTGAGACCCAACACTATCATTTCTATCATCTACCATAAATTCATCCAAAGAAACTCTTTCACTAACTTGAACAAAGATCTCGTCTTGTTTTTCATTAAGGGAATGGATTACCTCCTCGTGAAGACTCTTTTCTGATGGAACGAGAAAACTCAGGTGTATAACTCTGTTTTCTTTATTTGAGGCAGCCTCAACAATATAACTCTCTTTTATGGGACCTAGAACATCGTATTCTTCCTCATCACATTTTGAATCCAGTTCTAGTTTAACTCTATCGCTATCTGAGATTGGAACATCATTTTCCTGCATATCATCCTCTATTTCAATCAGATCTGAAATAAAACTTTGTCTTCCATGATTTTCAACCATATGGAAATATTCAACCTACTGATCTTGATAAGAATCCTTTAAGATTTCTGTGTGCTGCTGAAACGGATTTTCATACAATGCTTCCATGATTTCTTCGTCCATGAATTCATCGTCTCCATAAAAATTCTCAAGATTTTCAATGAAACTGTTAACATGTTCACAACAGTTCTGAACTAACATTAAAGACGGACAAGATTCTCTGTACCTTTCAAAGAATATGGTATGAAAATATTTTAAACCATAAATACAACCAGGTGGAAAATTTTCACATCTTCCAAAGTAGCCATAAACATTTTCATCAAACAGTCTTCAGGAAAATCAATCTTTAATTTATGCACATGAATGTGAAATTTTACCAGATGAAGAGCAGCGTCATTACCTTCCACATTTCTGAACATAGGCAAATTCTGAAGCCAATCCACCTTGGGCATTTTATTCGGGAAACCTGGAATATGATCTCATCTCATGGGAGCATACCTTCTTGCAATACGTTCCATCTTGAAAAAAAGATATTAAAGCTACTGATCTTCCTGCAGTGGAGTCACCATGAAGGATTTGATTTTCTGGATCTTTCAGTGAATGGAGTCGCCAGGTGAATGTTTTCAGCCTTTATATGCATCTGATTGTTGTTCACCATCAAAATTCAGATATGATACTTTGTCATTCTTTACCGGGGATTTAGATATGATCTTTTTAGTCCCCAGTGTGGTCGCCAGAGATGTTAGCACCTGAATTGGACCCCAGGCTACAAAAGGCAAATCAGGGTAACAACTAAACCATGCTCAGCCTTATAGCTAGCCCTACAAGGACAGGAGAGGGCTCTCTCCATAAAATAATATTCAATAAAGTGCAATAGAAATCTAATATTAGGCTAGGTAAAATGATAGGGATAAAAAGTTTAAATAAAATGAATGAATGAATTTTAGGGATGTGTGGGATATAAAGGGACAGTTAAAACCAGGAATTAAATCAGGACACAGGGTATTTCATGGGGCAAGATAGGCAGGAAAATTAGCAATTAAAATTTAATGAGGATGGGATGGAAAGACTGGTGCAGAGCTGAAAAAGGCACAATAAATGGATCATTTTCAAATAGAAGAAAAATACAGAGTATGAATGATTTCCCAAGGCAGAGCATATAGAGATGGATTCTACCTTTCTATCTTGAAAGCATTCAAAAGGAAATGTTTATGGATGAATGGAACACATAACAATTCACATATGAAACAAAGGAGAAAAACAAATGCTAACTCTCATACCACATGGATCCCACAAATCAGAGCCGCATCTCTTTATTAATTCCTGTCAAACTGTACAATGTAGCGCAGAGATGTTCTTCCACACTATTCCCCTACTTTCTGACTCGGACTCTCAGACTCAGACGGCTTTACAAATGATTTACAATTACATTAAATAGGTTGAAATGTGGGAACATAGATCCACAGAAAAGGGAGTTGTTCTAACAGCTGAAGAACTAAAATACAATCATAGAAAGAAATACAACAATCTGCCCCAGAAAATAAGGGACAACATTATATTTGAGTGCTTGGAGACTTGCTATTTAGGCTGTACGAACGAAAATAGGTAATCCGATGAATATATTTCCTATTTCTTTGTTGCTATAGATATCTTCATTTTATTTTAGGCTCTCGGCCTTTTACTGTTGCTTTCCATATTCTTTTTGGATAAAACTGACTTTTTAATAAACATGCCTTTCGGAATGAAACTTTGGCTTTAGTGAAGGAAAAATAATGAATAGGAAGGAAGGGAGAGGAGGCGGGACCCGCATCATAATCGCAATTGCAATGGACGGGGTGGAGAGGTAAACACATTGTAATACGGCGCCACCGCAATCAGAATCGGAGTCGGGTGGGATATTATTTGAACGGATACACGAAAGTTTCCGATGTGATTGGGAACATGGCCTTTTGTAATAAACAGAATGGATAAATCTAACTTTTACAAAGGAGAAGGGCATTTTGGTAATGAATGGCGGAGGAATTAAATGGTGGGACCGGGGATTAATCACAATCGGAAATCAGAGGGGAGCGAAGTGTAACATATATGGGAATGTCGATTGCGATGGCGCGATTGAATGTGGGCCGTCCGATCGGCAGAGAAGATCGACGGTGCTGGATCAATCGGGGGTTGTTAATCAGGGGGAAGTCCATGGAGGCGCCAATTTAAGTTTGGGCCGTCTGATCAGATGGGCAGATCGATGGCCTACAGGTAATCGGGCGGAGTCAATCGGAGGCAGGGATTAAGCGGTGCAATTGGACCAGGGAGAGCCTTATGTAAGTTCTGATCGCGTATAAGCCATCCGATCGGTGATCAGATCAACATTCGAGATCTCGTCGGGTGGGGCCAATCGGAGGAGCGGATCGGGAGATCGTAAGAGGAGTTACGATTAATCACATCAGAGGAAGATGCGATTAATGGATTAGAAGCTGTTGCGATTGGCGAATCTTTGCGATTGCGATGAAAGGCGGGATATATATAATATAAAGTTTTGGACCTTTGATATAAGTTTTAAAGGCATGAAGGGGAAGTGGTTGGGAACGGCGGGGGGGAGTATATATATATATATATATATATATGGACTTTTAAAATGTTTACCATAAGGTTTTTTCAACGGGAATGGAGGGGAAGTGGTTATGAGGGTGGGGACTTTATAATATAAAGTTTTTTTATTATAAATTTCTACAAGGTATGGTTGGGGAAGTGGTTTATAATTAAATCGCATATTTTATAATGCGATTTTGTAATTGGAAAGGGGGTAAAGGGGTTTTTATTAAAGAAATATGAAACTTTAAACATAAAGTTAAAGGGGAACATAGGAAATAGGGGAGGTTTAGGGAATTTTACTTCACTCAAGCATAAAATTCAATCCAGAAGTCAGTTTTGAGAGTGTAGTATACCGTTGGAAAGCTCTTTCCAGGCTCTTTCTGATGGATCTGCTTGGAGGATGATTTGGCACTAATCATGCTACGGAAAACTTCTCTGAAGGTAGAAACATCACTTTTTGGAGATAACAACTTTTGAATTGCGGATTATTACATATGATGATATATAATGAATAATAATAAAGGTGAAATATCATGTTTTCACCTCAAAACATGGTTTTGAGGTGAAAATTACATCAAGATGAATAAAATGTCTCTCTGATTCTTCCTGGTGTTGTGACTTCTGACTTTATTGACTTCCTCATGACTTTGCTGATATTATTAACATTTGACTCATTAATTTGACCATGGTGAGACCCTAGAAACTAATGAGGCCCATCCTATGACCTACTGATATGATTTCTAGAATGAAAGTGACTAATGACTAAAGACCATAGAAAGGAAAATCAGCAAGTACCTCATGAGGGACAACTGATAAAAATTACTACCATCAATGAATCCATGACCTAACGGAATGGTGAAATTTATTCAGTACGAGACACCTAATATGCAGATGCAAAAGAGAAGTTTTGATCACTGATGGCAGTATGACTAGACTGACACTAACACATTCTATATTTTCCATTTCTTTTTCTGCAAATAAGTAGTAACAAAGAACTACATTCATATTCCGATTTTGCAATTCATAATATGCAGCTTCACTCCATTTCACAGTCATATTTCACTTTCATTCCATTTGACAATCATATCCCACCTACATTCCATTCCACATTCATATTCCATTTCATAGTTACATTACATTCTACAGCTGACTACATTTTGCAGCTGATTCCATTCTGCAGCCACATTCCATTTCATTCAACATCTCTGACACATTTTTACAACCTACTAAAAATGATGAACACAGGAAATTGAAGGACTACATTTGAAGACCACCATGCTAAAAGGTACTTGAAGAATAAACACCAAATAAACAACAAGGAAAGGTTAGTTCTAAGGGTAAAGTTGCAAAAATTTATTTTAATACCAAAGTCAAAACATTTGCATGTATAATAGGGATGGTCATATTCTCCCTTGAAAAATCATCATTTGATTTGATTTTGATTTCCATCATATCATAAATCGGCCACATCATCCGCATTATGTTTCATAACGGTCCACAATAGACTCCCCCATTTATGATTAACAATCATGACCTATTAACATGACATACCCATCTACGTTTCTTCAAAACCCAAATCCATACAACTTATTTATTACTACAAACCCTTGCTACCCTTCATATGATCCGTAGTCCAATTCATTTCATAATTGAGAAGGATAATTCTGAGGGTTACACTCTTCATAATAGAAGGCATGGGACTAATAGTCAGATTAGAACCGGTGGGAACAAAATATATGGAAGGATATCCTCAGGTCAAGGAAATGTTGTAGAAATGAAGATGGCTCAAATTCGTAGAGAAATTCGATGGTTTTCACAAAGAGATCACAAAGTATTTTGTTAGATCATTTGATGGCACAAAAGTGGAAATTGGAGACATCAAGTTCATGGTTACTTAGACATTCATAGCCGAAGCCACAAAACTTCCAAGGGTTGGTGAAAGGTGGTTCAAAAACAAGAAATTTCACAATGAATCATGGAACTTTATCCTCAAAAATCCAGGTATGGATGTCTCTTTTTTCAGAAAAGGTATCCCCATCTCAGCCCTTAAAAATAAATGGAGGAACATGCTCTTGGTTTTATAGAAATTTGTCACCTGTGAAGGAAGGTTTGGTTGCATATATGTATATCATATTCGATTGTTGATGAATTTCTTAGAAAATGGTGAAATAAATCTTCTCTTCTTTCTACTGAATATCTTAAAAATAATGTCTTCAAACGTGCCGAAGAGAATACAGTTTATAGATAACACGATGCACCATCATGGGTTGATAAAAATACTTGTTGATTTTTATTCAAAAAGTTTAGGAGATTCTTGGGAGAATTTTTTAATCAGAAACCATTTTCAAGAAGTACCAAATCAACCTAAAGAAGATAATGTTAGAAAAAGAAGAAGGAAGAAGACTGATACAAACATTAAATACAGACCTACATCTTCATTTCAGAAAAATTATGAAAATCACATCCCTATAGAGCTGACAGAGAACATAAAACAAAATAAAGTTAAGACAAAAGGAAAGAAGAGCAAGATTACAAGTTAGGAAAATGTAAATCCTCTATAACTGAGAAGGAGCTCTAGACTCCAAGGTTCGATGAAGAAAACACTACCAAAAGAGACAGAGTTTGTAAGTTTAGATAAAGAAACTCCAATACCATCTCCTATCAATATTTCTCCTTCACATACTCCTCAAAATTATCCTATTCATAATTTTGAAGGTAGTACCAGCAAAACATCTCCAAGCATAGAACCAACACAACAAGAAATATATGATTACATAAAGTCACTTGAGAAGAGAAATGCAACAGTAAATCCAAAACATCCTATCAATCCATAAGAACCTCTAGTTGATACTCTCAAACAGGAAATTTATGAACTAGAGATATTGAATAGGCACATTAAACAGGAGAATGAAGCTTTGAAGCAGCAGAACAAGTTGGAAAAGGTAATTAATGACAATACCATTCTGCACCTAGGACTATGGTATCAAAAGAACATGAAGTTGAAAAGAAAGAACAAGTCACTAAACAAGGCATTCATTAATCTCAAATACAAGCTTCTTATGAGAAAGCCCAAGATGGAAACCACTTCAAAGAAAAAGAAAAGAAGGATATTGGATGTGTTAGCAGAAACGTCTAAAAAAATGCAGTAAGAGAGGAAAAATTCACATTTTTGGTAAATTGCATGAGGACATGAAATGAATTCTTAGTGGGGGTATGTTGAACATCATAATTATCCCCTCTTTGACATTCTTTCTCACCTTTTTCCCTTAATTTCTCATAAGCTCATATACTCCAATCAATGATAAATGTCATGTTTTGTCTCAAGGAATGCATTTAAATGATTTCGATGTTATATTATGATGTTCTTGCTATTAGAATGGATTTTTGTAATTTGGCTACAGAACGTAGCATATTCTGTAGCTACTCTCATGGTCTGACAGGTTTCAGGGATCAAATGGAGAAATGGGCCACATGGGCATTTCCAGAATCATCTACACATGGATTTTGTCCTATCTACTTGAGATAGTGGTCAAAGTCTGGTCAAAGGACATTAGCCGAGAACAGAAGGACTCTTGATTTTCTCTATCGTAGAAAATCAAGAGTTAAACAATCAAATTGAAATTATATAAGTCACTTAAGGTTAGCCACCTGTAAGAAGAATTAGCTCATAAACAGTTATGTTTGTTTTATTTAAATACCGGTTGTACAGAACTGAGATTAAGCAAGTTTTAAGTTAAGTTTTTGTTGAAACGTTGTGTATTGTTTTAAGACTTCGTTCTATGATCATACAAGGATCATGTTCATTCCAATGATTGCTTAAGTGTGTATTTAACTAGCTAGGATCTCAAACGAATCTGTTGTAGAGGGCCCTTACACAAGAAGAGGTTTTTCGTTCATTGTTTTTAGTTTAATTTCCTTACTCTGTTTTTGTCAATTCTATTTTCTGAATAGATTAATGTTACATTTTAGTTTTGAGCAGTAGCATAGAATTATATTATGAATATGTTTCTAGCATCAATAGAATAACCGTGTAATCATTGATCTTCTAAAAACATTTCGCGAGAATAGATTTATCTGTTTTCAAATTAGAAAAAGTCTGAAGCAATAAGAACTCACAGTTATCTAGTTCCCTTTACTATTTTTTCATACACTTTCTTAGATTAGAAATATCAATTAATTGCATCAATGGATTTTCTCAAAGGTAATTTTAGGAAGATGATTCTAAACTAAATGATTGAATATATAATCTATACAGTTCTTGAGGTTTTCTCTGCATACTTTAATTGCTTTATAGGATATTAGAAACTAATGTATAATTGATTTCTTACACAACATATCAAGAGGATAATACTTCATATTGAATACTGGAGTAATCAAACATACATTAGATGTTTACAATCAGTTGAGATTTAACTTTGCATGCTTTTACATTTTCTTTTAGATCCCCATTTAATTGCATCACTCTATGTTCTTAAAAGTCATTCCAAGAAGTCAATTTGATCATATTTCTAGACTGAATGATTGAATATTTAATTCATGCAATTACTGAGTTTTCCTCTGCACACTTTACTTGATTTTATAGATCTTTAGAAACTAAGGTATAATTTGTTAGGTCCCTATATTACTAGTATAGTTCCTTATTGTTGTTAGTGTAAGCCCCTTATTGTTATTATTGTACCCCTGTAACCCCCATATTGTTATTATTATGCCCTTAAATTATTATTGTTAGGTCGGCTAGGATTACATTGTGGCCCCACTAAGGTTACATTGTGGCCCCATGGACTCCTATATATAGAAAGGAAGTTTTTTAATTTGTATCATCCAAGAATTGTTTATTCATGTAATGTATTGGAGGTTTCCCCCTTGAAGTGGCTTCTTTCTAAGGCGTTGATATCTCTTTTCTTCTATTTTTGGAGCTGGTTTCACAAAATTTGGTATCAGGGCTTTGGATTCTAGGGTTTCGCTGCTCCAAACAAGTTATCGTGGAATTTTCGCTATAATGTTTTTTCTACGAAGGTTCAGAAGCTGAAATATTTAGAGTGCAAATCCGAAATCCTGAGGAACATCCTCACAAAATTTCAGAACTTGGTTCACAATATTTTCGGAGATATGAATTGTTGAAGTTAAGGCTTTTTGCAGGCTCCTGAATTTCACTTAAAGAGGTCATCGCGGAATTTTCACTATAACTTTTTGTCTACGAAGGTTTCAAAGCTGAAATGTTTAGAGATCGAAGCCGAAATCCTAAAGAACATCGTCGCAAAATGTCAGAGCTTGGTTCAAAATATTTTCGAAGATATGATCTATGGAAGTTAGGTCTTTTTCAGGTTCTTGAATTTCATCTCAAAGAGGAAATCATGGGAAAATATTCATAACTCTCTCTCTGAGCATCGGATTGGAATTCTGTAAAAAGTGACTTTAAGTACACAGGCTTTGGTTTCCTATCTATAAATTGTAGAGCCAAAGGAGCAAACAGTGACACGTAGCAAGTCATACAATTTCTCTTTACGAAATCAGTCCATAATTAGGTCATTGTAGGAGATTGGACATAACGTTGTCTTGAGGAATCCAAATCAAGTCAAACCTGTGGAATTTGAAAGAATCTTCAGAGGACTACTATAGGGCCAAATTTCAGATATTGAGGATCTCCAAGTATATAAATAACTCAATTTCAATATCAAGCTCCTAAAAATCAAGTAAAAGGTGTATATTTGTTTGTTTTCCAAATTGCATAAGTCTTGCTTGAAGAATCAACTTGAATTGATTCCAAGGGAATATTGTAGAATATATTTCAGTATTGGATTCTAAAATGGCCCCTAAAAAGAATTCAACACCCATTAAGCCTTTAGAAGTCTCTACTATGACTCATGAAGACGAAGAATGGCAACATGACATATCAAAATTACAAGAGCAAGTGCAACAAATTTCGCTCTCGCAAAGAGCAACAAAAAATGACATGGAAGTTTTGAAGAAAGGCGTGGAAACTAAGATGGATGGTTTGAAGAAATGCATGGAATCTAAGATGGATGGTTTGAAGAATGGCATGGAAGCTAAGATGGATGGCATGGAAGCTGGCATGGAATCTAAGATGGATGACATGGAAGCTAAGATCGATGAAAAAATGGAAAACATGAAGAATGATCTAAAAGCAGATATGGAAGGTTTGACAAAGTTGATACAAGAAATGTTTCCTAATGGTGAAAAGATAATAGAGGAAACTCATGATGAGAACAAAATAAATGTTAATCATGATTTCATAAACTCTAATGTTAGCGGGAAGAACCACCATATTCCAAAAATGGATATGAGAAAGTTTGATGGAAAGGATCCTGTAACATGGATACTACAGATGGAGCAATATTTTGATCTCCATAACGTGCAAAACACACAAAAGGTACGCATTGCAACTTTACATTTAGAAAAAAAATACATTTGTATGGTATCGATGGCTTTGCTCCCGTAAAAAAATTGTCACTTGGTCAATTTTTACGGAGGAAATGATAGCACATTATGAGGATACAAAGAGCAACACATTCTTTAGCCAATTGATAAATCTCAAACAAAAGGGTTTAGTGGGGGAGCACATTGAGGACTTCCAAAAATTGAATATAAGGGTAACTGATATTCCAAAGGAACACAAGATTGATCTCTTCATAGGTACTTTAAAGGATAACATCCAACATGAAGTTCACGTTTTGGAACCTGATTCATTGGAGAAGGCATTCAGGTTGGCAAGAAAAATTGAATGTAAAATTATGGCGATAAGGAAGCCTACCACTCACTTCTATAGAGAGGGAAGTGTTGCTACTCCTAGATTTCCACAACCTACAAGGTTGACACTACAACAATTGGAAGCAAAAAATAGCAAAAGGGCTTTGCTACAGTTATGATAGCAAATACACTTAATGTCATAGGTGTGCTGAGAAGAAATTATTTTACATATATTGTGAAGAGAAAGAAGAAAATGAACAAGAAATACACGAGGAACCAACCCTAAAAGAGGAAGAAATGAGTTCGACCATATCACGTAATGCATTGGCAGGAATAGTGTTGATTGATTCAGGTAGTACCCATAATTTTATTCATTGTAAGGTAGCCAAGGAATTGAATTGTTTCCTATACCCAGCACCAGAATGTCAAGTGATGGTTGTGAATGGAGGAACTATAAATTGCTCTATAAAATGGAATAATATAAAGCTAACCATGGGGGGATATGTATTAAATATTCCAATGCTTTCCATTCCTATGGGAGGTGCTGATGTTGTACTAGGAGTACAATGGTTACAATCTTTGGGGACTGTAGCTTTTAATTTTCAAGAACTTTTCTTGAATTTTTTTTTCAGAAGGAAAGGAAATCAAATTATGGGGTATTGGAGGGAAGACGGGAAAGATAATAAGCTATAATGTCATGACAAAGCTTCTAAATAAAAAACAACAAGGCGTAGTTGCACAATTATGCTCACTAGAAGTTCCAACATCAAAATCATCTATTTCCGCAGATCTTTAAAAAGTCTTGGACAATCATTCCAAGGTTTTTGAAACTCCCAAAGGACTCCCACCTATTCGTGATCATGATAATGGTATTCATTTGATTTCTATAAGTGTTTCTCCAAACATCAGGTCTTATAGATATCCTTATGTCCAAAAGAGCGAAATTGAACATGTGATTGCAGAAATGTTAGAGGCTAGTATAATTCAACCTAGTCAAAGTTTTTTCTCTGCTCCTATAGTATTGGTACACAAGAAGGATGGATCATGGCACATGTTTCCAGATTATAGGGAGCTCAATAAGCTCACCATTAAAGATAAATTTCCCATCCCTGTGATTGATGAATTATTGGATGAATTACATGGAGCAATTTATTTTACCAAGTTGGATCTTCCTTACGGATATCATCAAATTAGAATGAAGACTGAAGATATTACAAAAACAACATTTCGAACTCATGAGAGTCATTATGAATTTTTGGTCATGCCTTTTGGCCTTACCAATGCACCTTCTACATTTCAAGGCTTGATGAATTCCATTTTCAAACCCTTCCTTAGAAAATTCGTGCTAGTATTTTTTTATGATATACTAATCTACAGCAGGTCTTGGAAGGATCATGTTCAACATGTTGACAGGGTGCTCAAAATATTACAGGAGAAACAATTATATGCAAAAACATCCAAATGTTTCTTTGGAGTAAAAGAGGTGGAATATCTGGGTCATATTATATCTCACGAGGGTGTTAAGGTAGACCCTAACAAAATTAAAGCCATTAAAGAATGGAAAGTCCCCACAACCATAAAGCATTTGCGAGGATTTCTCAGGTTAACAGGGTATTATCGAAATTTTGTTAAAAATTATGGGAGAATAGCAGCACCTCTAACAACATTATTGAAGAAAGATGGATTTTCATGGACTCCTGCAGCAACTAAGGCCTTTGAACATCTTAAAGAGTGAATGTGCCTAGCACCGGTCTTAGCTACGCCAGAATTCACAAAAACCTTTATTGTGGAATGTGATTCCTCAGTAAATGGAATTGGTGTTTTTTTAATGCAAGAATGAAGACCCATTTCTTTTGAAAGTCGTCAAATCAAAGGAAAGTATTTATAGAAAGCTATTTATGAGAAAGAAATATTAGCAATACTGCATGCACTAAAGAAATGGCGAACTTACCTAATAGGAAGACACTTCAAGGTAAAAACTAATCATGATAGTCTTAAACACTTTTTGGAACAAATACTATCTTTAGAAGAGCAGCAAAAATGGGTCACAAAGATGCTGGGTTATGAATTTGAAATAATCTACAAAAAAGGGAAGCTAAATGTTGTTGCAAATGCACTCTCAAGAAAGAATGAAGAGGTGGAAGCGTTGCTTTGTGCCATTTCTATTATCCAACTAGATTCTATAACCGAAGCAAGGGATGAATGGAAGAAGGACAAAGAACTGTGGACACTCATTCAAAAGTTGCAGCACGATCCTAGTACATATGATACATTTAGTTGGAAAAAGGATTCCTTATGGTACAAAGATCGCTTATATCTTTGTCATAATTCCCAACTAAAAAAAAATATTCTTTTGGAATTGCACACTTCTCCTTTAGGAGGACACTCGGGATTTTTCAAAACTTACCACAGGGTGAAGAAATTTTTTTTTTGGGATGGCCTTAAATCTAATATTCAAAATTTTGTGGCAGAACTTTTGATTTTCCAGCAGAATGAAGTGGAGACAATTAAGACCCCGGGTCTTCTCCAACCTTTATCCATTCCAAGTCAACGTTGGGAGGATATTTCAATGGATTTTATCACAGGTTTACCTAAGTTTGAAGGAAAGAGTGTCATCATGGTGGTAGTTGATAGACTTACCAAGTATGCACACTTTTGTGCATTATCACATCCATTTAAATCAAGTACAATTGCTACTACATTTATGTACACAATTCAAAAGCTACATGGAAACCCAAGGGTTATTGTGAGCAACACATATCCCATTTTTACTGGAAATTTTTGGACGAAGTTATTTTCTTGTTTGGGTACTCAATTAGCTCATAGCTCATCTTATCATCCCTAATCCGATGGTCAAACTGAGATAGTAAATAAATTTTTGGAAGGATATCTTCGTTGTTTTGTATCTGATAAACAAACACAATGGGTCAAGTGGTTACCTCTCGCTGAATGGTGGTATAACACTTCCTTCCATACTGCAGGAAAAATGAACCCATTTATGGCACTTTATGGATATCATGCACCGTCCATCACATCATCTTTAAGAGAAAATTCGAAGGTTCAAGCAGTGGAATATCACATCGAGCATCAACAATAAGTTCTCCAACTCTTAAAGGATAACCTGAATTTGGCACAAAATCGAATGAAACAACAGGCATGTCAACATCGCAGCGAGATAAGTTTTGATGTAGGAGACTGGGTATTTTTACGGCTACAACCATACAAATAAATGTCCCTCAAGCAAGCTAAGAAGGATAATAAATTATCGCCAAAGTACTATGGTCCTTACAAGGTGTTGCAAAATATTGGTACTATGGCATACAAATTGGAGCTTCCTGCTTCTTCACGAGTGCATCCAATTTTCCATGTTTCATGCTTAAAGAAGGTTATAGGTGAAAATCTTCCAGTTCAAACAATATTGCCGGAACTTGATGAGGAAGGAAAAATCATATTGGAACCAGAAGCGGTCATGGAAACAAGAACTCGACAACTACGGAATCGATCAATTTCAGAGTATCTCATCGAGTGGAAGAACTTACCCACTGAAGATTCTACATGGGAGGATGATAATTTTATACAGAAGCACCCAGAGCTACTCAAGCGTTGAGGACAACACTTTTTTGAAGGAGAAGGGCATGTTAGGTCCCTATATTACTAGTATAGTCCCTTATTGTTGTTAGTGTAACCCCCTTATTGTTATTATTGTACCCTTGTAACCCCCATATTGTTATTATTGTGCCCTTAAGTTATTATTGTTAGGTCAGCTAGGATTACATTGTGGCCCCACTAGGATTACATTGTGGCCCCATGGACTCCTATATATAGAAAGGAGGTTTTGTAATTTGTATCATCCAAGAATTGTTCATTCATGTAATGTATTGGAGGTTGCCCCCTCGAAGTGGTTTATTTATAAGGCATTGATATCTCTTTTCTTCTATTTTTGGAGCTAGTTTCACAACATAATTGGTTTCTTAACATCATCTCAAAAAGGTGATACTTCATATTGAATGTTGGAGTAACTAAACATACATTAGTTGTTTTCTTTTTCTGCTTCACTTAGAATAGCGTTGCAATTTCAATTTCAATTATACGATTTTCAACCATGGAATAGAACTAATGTTCAATTAGAAATCACTAGAATGGATACTCTATTTTTCAAATCAGATCTTAACCAGCTAATAGTATTTGATTATTATGTAAATTAGTTTAACTTAGGAACACTTCATTTTCTTCCTTCTTAAAAATCATTTAGATTCATTTTATTTCTATCATAGTTTTATATTAACACTCTTAGATGAAAAGAACAAAACCCCTAAAAAAACATGAAAATACATAACAACGAAGTAAGAAGAAGATTAACTAAACACATATAGTGCACCACACTTCATCAGTTTACAAACCTCCGTTGATAATTTATGCAAGCAATTTAAAACATTAAATTGAATAAACAAGTAATACACATTAATATGCACCATCAACCAATGTAGCAAACCTTTGGTTTTATATTAACCCATAGTTTAATTAATGCGCCACCGAAATATGTATTAAAACCATAGTTTAAATCATGAACTTCGAAATAAAGAATATATGTGGAATTTAATATATAGACGGTTTGGATTTAATTAATAAATATTAATATATATTTACATATAATATAACATAATATGTGATTAATAAACCATATAATATATATATGTGTGTGTGTGTGTGTGTGTGTGTGTGTGTGTGTGTGTTAATCCAACTTAAATAAAAAAATAATTCCAACACATAAATATTCATCATGAACCCAAATTCAACTTTGGAGGACATTGAGAAATTCACCTTCTCAAACCCAAAATCGAGAATCTCGTTGTGACACTTGTCACAGTGCCATTGGAAAAAAAATTGAAGAATATTCGATGCATGCTGACTAGGCTGCCATGTCATCAACCTGTACATGTTTTGCAATTTTTTTTTAAATTTTCTTGTTTTGAACGATAGTCAGTAGGCTATAACTTTTTCATCCAAACTTAGTTTTCGACAAAATGAGTTGCATTGGATTTATGGCGACGGCTCTTTCGCTGTCGTTCAGTTTCTAATCAATTCTGAGCACTTACATTTTTTAGCTAAATATTGAGCCTCTGATCATCTTTTGAAGTTTCTTGTTCCTTTTCTTCCTCCTGTTCACAATCTATGTAAAATAATTTATTTTCAACACAATTATTACCTTTAGTATATTTTCTATCACAACTATAGAAAAGCCCTTTTCCTTTTTTTTCTTCTAATTTTTGTGGTATCAAACTTGTAGGATTTAGAATTCTAGGAGTAGCAACACTTCCATCTTTGTAGTTGTGAGTGGCAGACTTCCTTTTCGCCCTAATTTTTCTTTCAATTGCCAACCTGAATTCCTTATCCAATGAATCAGATTCCCAAAGGTGAACCTTATATTGGATGTTATGCTTTAAATTCCCTGTGAATACATCAATCATGTGCTACTCTGAAATATCTTTTAACCTTATATTAAATTTTTGGAAGTCCTCAATGTGTTCCACCATTGAACCCTTTTGTTTGAGATTTATTAATTGGCTAAACAATGTGTTGCTCTTGGTATCCTCATAATGTGTTATCATTTCCTCCATAAAAATTGACCAAGTGACAATTTTTTAGCGAGAGAAAAGGCATCGATACCATACAAATGTATTTTGTTCAAAATATAAAGTTGCAATGAATAGCTTTTGCATGTTTTTCACATTATGGATATCAAAGTATTTCTCCATATATAGTATCCATGTTATAGGATCATTTCCATCAAACATCCTTATATCGGTCTTTCGAATATGGTGGGTCTTCAATCCAACATTAGAGTCTATGAAATCACGATTAACATTTATTTTCTTCTCATCATGAGTTTCCTCTACTACCTTTTCACCATGAGGAAGATTTTCTTGTAGGAAATTTTCCAAAATCTCCTTCAAACCTTCCATGTATTTCTTCAAATATTCCTTGTTTATAAAAAAAACAACTAATTAGTTACTAAAAAAATGTCTAAACTTTGCATATAAATGACTATTTTTTGGTCGGTGACCAATAGTAGCTAATTTACAGTTTTTAGCTGTCATTAATTGGTTATCTCAATCTTTTTATCTATTAGTATATTTGGTTACTAATTTGGTCAATAATTTAGTTACTGATCTAGTCATTAATTTAGTCATTGATTTCATCATTAATTTAGTCATTGATTTGGTCATTGATTTATTCATTGGTTTAATCTTAGATTTGGTCATTAATTTTCACAATTAATCACCAAATATATTACTATATGATCACCCAAGAAAACCAATTAATGACCAAAGAAATATGACTAAAATGTTGGTCGTGTTATAAGACACTGTAAATTAGCTACTAATAGTCATATATATGCAAATTTTAGTCATTGTTTGAAACCAATTAATGACCAAAGAAATATGACTAAATTTTAGTCGTGTTATAAGATATTGTAGATTAGCTACTAACTATCTCATATATGAAAAATTTAGTCGTCATTTGTAATCACAAATTTATCATTTGCAGTAGTCATTTATTCATTATATAAATGACTAATTTAGTAGTTTATACTCATTTTATTTATTTTTATTAATAATCATTATAAATGATTAATTTAGTTGTATATCCATTTTATTTGTGTTCATCATTAATCAATATAAACTACTAATTTACTATTTTTTAATTGATTTTTGTGTTCATTATTAATCAACATAAATTAATTTGTATGATTTAAAAAATCTCATAAAATGTGCATGTTCTTCTAATATGAAAAAACAAAGTCATATATTTTAATTACAATGCTAAACAATATCAACTGCAACTATAAATAATTTCAACCACATAAATTATATTATATGAAATGCTAAAATATTACAATATGATTTTCCAACCTAATATTGGTTGGACTACAATTTACACATGAAATGTTATTTCATCACTTCAAAACATTATCGTTGTGTTTTAAAGGCATTACAGGTGAATTCACCAACTTTGAAGACTTGAACATCAATCTTTATATTTGTGTCTTATGTTAGACATTGGCTCTAAGAGTATCACCAGACCAGTTCTCCTCTCTCACTTTTTGCATTTGTCACTCCAATGTTATTGCTTCCCTCTTTTTTCAGTTCATGCTTCTTACCATCAATACTGAGTTCATTTTATGAAAACAAAAGAAGATACAATGCAGTGTAAAACATGAAAGACAATGAACACTATATAAACTAAATTAGACTATAAATAGTTTATATGACATATACCTCAAGATCAGCAATGTCAAAGCCATTTTTCCCCATTAGGGTGAATTTTTTTTCTTCATTAGGGTGATAATTGCCAGTATAATGTGGCCAGATAACTTATATAAACAAAGTAAATAAAACTTCACCATATATAGAAAAGAACACCTTAGTAACTTAGTATTCAACTTTCAAGGGAAGATTATGAACAATCATGTCAACTAAGTTATATGCTAAAAAGCTCAAGTTGTAGATAACTTGTGAAAACAAATAATCTAAGGTGTGATGCTTAATCCTTATAGCTTTATTCACAACAACATTTCATTTTCTAATGCATGAACTTAGTCAAGGATATAAACAATATGTACTCAAATAACAACATGAAAGTAACTTTTTTGATATTCATGAAAATATTTTAACACTATTAGAAAATTAAATATTACAGAGCAATGCAACACATAAAATATGCGGAAAACACAAGCACATAAAACCAAAGAGACACAGATATACGTGGTTCACCCAGTTTGGGCTACGTCCACCCCGAACAACCAGTCCTTCCTTTCTATTATCAATCAAAATGAAGAGACACAACCTACAACAGATCCGTTGTAATATCCTTTGTTCTCTCTCACAGTCTCCATCTATGTTTCTCGCTCTGATAATACACATACAATACACAGCTGCAATACAATACCCTCATAAAAGCGAGGGGTTGCATTCTAGGGCAAAAAACCCTAAAATAAACATAACTTCTACCATCAAATCATCTACATAATGAACGACACAGATTGACTAGAAATTACTATACTTTTACAAGGAAATTTTACATATGTTTTTAGCTTCGAGGGCACTGCCCCCGAAACCCCCCACCACGGCGGGCGGGGGGGGCTCCATAAAGTCGCAGATGCCCCCCCCTTAACCCCCCACGCAACATTTAACTATGGGCGGCGTTGTCACCCCCATTAAGGTACAGGGATCCAACGCTGTGATACAAAATAAACAAGATAATCAGGCTCCACACCCAACAAACACAAAATAGCTATAAGGATTCTAATCTATATAATGTAATATTAATTTCATCTTCAAGCTTTGGTTGTTTAAATGGACATGGTACTAAGTGTTTTCAATTTCATAGTTAAAAGACAAAAAAAAATCAAAAGAAACTTCTAAAATAGAATCAAACAATAAAGAGAGGTTATAATGGAATGGAAATTGCAATTATAAAAAAATGTTTGCCTGTCCACCGATGTCATGTCTGACATTCCTAAAAAATTTGCTTGTCCAAAATAACCATGAAGTGAAATAATCACAACATTAAAAACCATAGGAAATTCCTACTAGAAATATTTCCAAAGTCGATGACTAAGGTGTCTAAGTGATCTCTAACAGTGAATGAACCATATCCAAGACGTGATATGCATCGTCTCCCCGTCCTTTTTCCAATCACATTTCCTGTAACCTGCCCACAACAGAGTCAAGTAAAAATCAAACAAAGACATTGGAATTTGTTTTTATCTCTTATATCTATAAAATTTGAATCTAATTTGTTTCATGAACATATTAATTCATATTTAAAGCCTTCGTGACATCTGAGAAAGTATCAATCAAATAGGACATTAGAAAAATCGACCTCAATGAGGTCCTCAAACAATTTCTATAATATCAGTATTTTTCTTGTTGTGATATCTTGGGTAGAAAAAAGAACATATCTACAAAAGAAAAATGCATATATTACTTATGGTCAAACTTTGTAAATGGTGTATTCTTAAGCAGTTTTTTAAAATGTTCCTTCGCCTTTACCAAAGTGAATTGTAGCTTGGTTAAACTATTTATCTTTTGATTCAGGATATATTTCTACAAGATAAATGTTACACATTATTCTTTCCCATTTCTCAACATGCTACATATGATAAATTGAAAGTCACATTAAACCAAGATAGAAACCTTTGTAAACCAAAACAAACAAACAATTAGTTTCTCTAATAAAACTTCATTATAATTTTAGAAAATGAAAATAAAGTTGACCATTTTTGTTGTTTGACTTTGCCTATTTTGTTATGAAAGTGCTCGAGCTTCAAGAACCAACAAATGTGATGGAAATCATAAATGTGAAAAAAATTGTGTTGACCTAATTTGTAGACTTCTTCAAAATGATGTAGATGATGCCATTTTCAGAAGTGGTAAATCTAATAATAAGAAATGGCATGTATTCTAATAAATTACATTGAAATGACCACCATGGGCCTCCACGGGTTATAGGTCCTCAGTATGTTAATCTTGATGATGAAATAGAGTTGGCAACGATAATTATGGGTGCTCCTAGTTTGTATGGTGGATATCTTCAAACCAAGGTCGTCATCTCAATGAACCTAGGTTCTGACATGGTAACCCTGGATCTAGTCTTCACCCAATTTCATTACATAATACTTTTTCAAGACTCAAGAGGACATAATGGTCCTTCAACTTATAATAGGGTTTCTTTTGAGGTTATAAATAAAGCCTATCCAAAGAAAAATGGATTTTTGGGCTCCAAGAGATATGGATAATTTAAATGATAACAATTATATGTTTTTTCCCAAGATTCAAATGTAGGGATACATTTTGTGGATTTTACTAATAAATATAATGAGAGAAATAATCCATGAGGAGAATCTACTAGTCATTGTGGTTAGGGAAATACTCAGAGATAATAAGACTATTTAGGTTCAAAACAAAATGGTGTTGATTCTTGTAGATCCTCAGTTGTTGGTAGATTTTAAGGTAGGAATTTTAGTTCTTCAAGGATGGGGTCCTTCAGCATAATTGCATCTGCCTTGGTCCTATCACCCAAAAGAAAAACATAATCAACAAAGAGAAAGTATGTCAAGTTTAGGGAAATTCCTATTTGTATAGTTGTCAAAATTATAGTTCTTTTTACTCTATTATAACTTTGTTGAGACAACCTACTGTACAGTTAAAAATGGCAAAGGAGCCATTAGTCATACCTACCCATGGTCTCTTGTAGGAATGATAGAATAATAGGTTGAGCCATTAATTAGAATTGCACATATATTGAGGAAAGACCATTCATTATCTAGTTAACCAATTTCACATTGAACCCTATATGGATGAGTAGCCCTAAATAAAGCCAATTTTCTCTATCATATGCCTTGGAAAGACAAACTCACTAACATTTCTTGTAATTTTCTGGTTTCATGTTATAAATTCCTTCTTGGGAAACTCCTATTCCGTAATGGATTTGTTTCCCAAGAAGGATGCAAAATTGTTCTAATGACATGGAATCAGCTTAGTGGATTTTAACCCTACATGACAAAGTAACTCAGGAACATTGGACGCATCAACAGTAGCATCCTCCAATGAAAATAGTACAGTATCCAACCTAGAAACTCAAAATTATATATAGTTATAATTCATAATCACAAATTACCATAAACTGTAGCAGTCCTTAAATAAATTCAAACTTGAATAAGAATAAACACAGAATTTCACACTACCCTTCAGTGAGTTGTCCTTGGTTTAGCAAGAAAGGCTTTGACTTGAATAAATGTGTAAGTAGATTCCCTAGAAGATCAATTTCAACATCTTTCCTGAAAAATTAATATAATATCCAAATCAAAACCATAGTTGAATGGAACAATGGTTCTTTAAGGTTATCTACACAAAAATTTGCCTCCTTCAAATCTCTCACATTAGATGGTATGTCATGCAAAATTAAGAAAAATTCAGGGAAACTTGTCGACTTCTCTAAAATACATAATGAAAATGCATGGAAGCTTGGTAAAGGAATGCACCTTTAACATTCTTTGATTGTCATTTCAACCTTTTTCCTAAGTTGAACCTCAATGAGTTGTGAACTCAAAGTTATTTGAGAAGAATGTTCTTACAGTTGAAATTCAGCATTTGCAGTCTTCCCATCTTTGTCACCTGATGAGTATGAATTATTAAACTCTCTTATGTCATTATCCAAAAATTTTATTTCCTGGACACATGATTTTTCAAATAAAGGCTTTTTTACAACATAAGTCCTTGTCAAAATTTCATCTCTCATACCAACTGGCATCCGATCAGAACTGCAACCTGAAATCATAGCAACACCTATTCGTTTATTACTCAAAGATGTGAATGGTGGAATATCTGCAAGATCACTCTTAGCATATGGCAGAGGCTAAGCCCTCCCTCCTATTCGCTTTCCAATACCTCCCTTAGGACCAAGAGTCAAGTGGTCATCATCAAAATCTATGTGTGTTGAAGGGATTGGCATCGACTGCTTTTCAAATTGAGCCCTATCCAAAATCCGAGCATCTTGACTGGTGAATCCACGGTCACGTGGTCCCATATGGGGCTGTGGACCTTTAATCCCACCCATATGTGGAAGTGAACCCGTCTATGCACCTGCCATGTAAGGTGGCATCGCAGGTCCTCTCACTCCATGATCAAGTGGTGTCACAAGTCTTCAACCTGAATGTCCCATATTGGTACCTTGAGAGAAGCCTCCTTGTCCATGTAGTTCTTGCACATAATCCCGATGCAGTTCCTCTATTTTCTTGGGGCCCTCAACTTTCCTCCTTAGTTTCCATCCATTCCTCCTTGGATCAATCAAATCCTTAAATATGAACCTCAGCCTAAAGGGAAACCTTTGGTTATTGGACATGTTTGTCATCCTATTGAAGTCAGCATAAATATGTTCCTTGGCCTTTGAATGGTCAATCATATGAACAATAGTGCTCATCAGTTTGCACAAAGCTTCAACATTTTCCTCCTTTAGATGCTGAATTTCACCAATTAACTTCTTGATGCATGAATGCATAATTCTTTTGGTCAACATACTTTATTTATAAATCTCACCAATAAACCTTATATTTCCTAGTATTCATTGTCGTGTTGCAACCTTATTCTCCCATATTTATTTTGTTGAAAGTATTTTTTGACCATGCTCTTCTACTTTCTCAGCCTCTGCCTCTTCTCTTTCATCTTTTTCAAATTCTTCCTGACATTTGCTCAAAATATCTCGCATGAAAACAACCTTCTCATTATTTTCATAAAATTCTAGTATTCCTGTAGCACGCTGAAAATAGAATTTTTCATACATTTCACAAAAACCTAGCTCCATCAAGGCTTTGTAAAATATTTCAGATATTATACTATGAAGACATGATGCAGAGTCAATTTTCACTTCTTTGACCTGTTCAAAAATTTTCTCAATGTTTTGGGGCGTTAATTTATTAAGGATGCATTTAATTTGTCTTTGTTTCAACTGATCCTCTCAGAAACCTTGCCCAATTCATATCAGTTCTCTAATATATGGATTGTGGGCAGAGAAGGTTGTGGAGGAGGAATCAAGCCCTTCTGCGAACCAGAAGCATTCTACCACCTATCAGCATCAAAATTATTTCTCACTAGTCCAACTTGTGGAAGTGGTGCTTGCACATAAGGCCCTCCAGGAAGGATTGCAGTCATAATCATGTGTTGCATAGGTATTTCTTGAAAATATAGTATTATATCATTGGCCACGTCAAAACACATCATAGGAATCACTAAGATCTGCATCCATTTGCATATCATAGCCATCAGCAAAAGCATCCACCAGCTTGTCCCATCTATAATAAGCCAAACTAGCCATATTTATCCCACGATGTTCAAGTAGATAATTCCCACTCAACTGCATGTCAATTCCTCTTGCAGTGCTTGATAACACATCAGCCTCTCCTACATGACTTGCAAGTGCTTGGGAATTTCCAAGTAATTCAATAGTGTCTGGACAAATTTCAAAATGATTTGGTAGATATTTGTATTGATCCTTGATTGTAAAAAAAAAATCTTAGGAGTATATTTTGTCTCATAAAAATTCAGTAACTAGAATAGCTACTTGATTCATAGGAGTTGAAAGCTCAGTTGCATCTTCCCAGACATCCACTTCTTTTAGGACTTGCTTGTCAGGCACTTTTGAATAAGTCTTACTCTTGACAACATCAGTTACTATTTTGGATGGTTATGGAAGGTTCACATATTCATCCTTCTCCTCTTGAACCTTATAAGCATTATATAAATCTGTGTGGGAGTTGCAGCATTTGCCTTAGTGTAAAAATCCTTCTTTTTCTTCTTCTTTTTGACAACTACTACCTTGGCAGCATCACTAATATTTGCAACACTATTCTTCGCAGAAACATTGGAAGAACTTTTATTATCCTTTTGTGTCAATATAGCTACTAAATCCTGCTTGCCTTCACTTTCAGCGGGAAAATATGACACCTGAAGTTGAGCAGGCATTCACAGATATCATGATTAGTGGTGATTACTTGACCCTTATGTTGTGTGTCAATTTCCTTCACATTGGCAGCTAAACCTTCCCCAAGTACTTTAGCACTATCATGGTTAACCCTACCTTTGTTTCTATATCCAAAAGATTGTTTTCGGTCAAAAACTTTGTTACCAGATAGAAAACCTATTTTTTCCTCCAAAATAGCCATACCAGCTTTAGGGAACATTGTTGTAGCTTCTTATTGTAATTCCCATTCAGACACCTTGCCTTTATTTGTTGTTGACTGCTCATATACAAATAACACTTCACCCTTTTTCTCTTTGAGAATATTTTGATCAACAACCATTGTGACATTATCACGTGTAGCTAGTTGAGATGTAAAACTACTCTCTTGCATTCCATTGATTTTTCTCTCCCGAGCATGCAAACTAGATTTTTCCTTTCCAATGACAAAACTGGAAAAATAAATCAACTCTTTATTTATGTCAGCATCTGGTGAGCTTGACAACTCAAATGGGGAATCAGAAACCACAACAGTCCCATGCTCAAGATGGATAACATTTCCAAGATCTTGCTTCTCCCCAATTACAGAATTAACAAAATTATTGCAGCAGCTTTGTCTGTTATTATCACTTGTTGATTCAGATTGTTTATTCTTCACAGTTCTAAGTTTTGAATCTGATTTAATGTCATCCTCACTACATGTTGGACTCTTCAATGTTCCTAAAATACCATTATTGTTATCAAACTTCATATCTTCTGGTGTTTCCTTTACTACTCCAACATCCTTTGTAGAAAACTCTATAACTAGCCCAGAAGTTTTTGTTTTTCCTTCATATCCCTCACAAGAGCTTCCCAAAGATGAAGACATCAGAAATGATCAATTGAATCATAGATTATGAATCTTGTAAAGGTTCCAAGATTCCCCTATAAATATTCCTTTCGGTGGTCTCATCAACATATGATGAAACTCCTGATATCCTTAACGAAGGAGTGTCCACAACATTAACCTTGTTTCCTAATGACTTCTTTGGCAATAGTATATTTTCACATTTTGTGGGATTGATAAATGAACCACAAGGATGGGCTGAAAAATTAGGCTCTGGCAGTGAAGAATGCAGAATGATTTCTATAACTAGGTCAAAATTATCCCCTCCATCAACAACTTTAACTGTCTTATGTAGGGCTGTCATTAGAGGAGTTGTTGAGGTAGATGATGAAGTTTGACTCAAAAGTAACTCCTCCACTTGCCTGTGAGAACCACAAAGTTTAGAATCATATGAAACCACCTCCCCTTTTGACTCCCTTTCCATATTTGAAGAGCTTCCTACCAATAACACTTGTTGTTCCATTCGTTACTTTTTAGGCTTGTGCTCAGTTTTTGTCATCTTATTTGAATATTCATTTGTTGAAAGACCTGCGTGTTTTTTAGATATGTTTTTCTGCTTTTTACTAGTATGATGATCTAATCCAGACTCAAGTGCAAAAACTACATAACAATTTGAAACCGTACCATCAGTGAGATCACATGTTGTCGCAGCAGGCATGTTCACTGGTGACAGATTAACTCCATCTGCTTTATCTATAGTCAATACTTCAGATGGAGGATTGATGGAAAACTGTAAACTAAAATTATATTTGTCATTGACAAATGAAACTACAAGAGAACTTGATTGATTTCTAAGAGATTCTGGCAAGGAGTTTTTATTTCCATCCAGAAGTTGAATTGGAGCCAAAGTGGTTTCTCAAGCCCGTGTGAATGGTTTCAATATATCTAGAATATCACCAGAATGGATCGTAGAAAATTTATTTTTTCCTGTTAATGGGTGTGATTTTTTGTTGATTTTTGTCTTTAAAGGTTGATGAAAATTATATGAAATGTTACCATAAGACCCAGTTGGCATCGATGAGTAGAAATTTATTGGGTGTGAACCACTTAAAGAAACAGAACCTGAAAGTGGAGGTCTGTATGTAGGCAGTCCTGCTGATGGAGGAATGGAATATTTAATTGATGACACAACATCAAAGATCAAAGCAATGAAATGAAATCATTGTGAAAATAAATATGCAAAACTTTCTCATTTTTTGCATATCAAATATGCTCCAAGTATGGGAACAAAACTAGGCTCTTGTCAATGTGTTCAACCAAAAAGATGTCAAAAAAACTAAATAATTTGGGGGATTCAAAACTTGTTTTGGATAGAGTTTGCAACAAATTCAACATAATGGCCCCTCGTTTGGCTCACATTTTTCAAGGTATCAAACAAGTCTATGACAAGTTGGATTGGTTCTCTTCTGGCCATATATACCATGAACTCAATACCCTAGCAGACAAGCTCCCCAAGGAGGCTGTCCAACTTATTCCACAAGTGCTAGAATACCAAGAGTATACGAATAATAATTTTTTGGGGATTTTTGCCTTCCATATATAGTTTTTGTCTCACTTATTGCTATATTTTGTGATTTTATATGTAGAGAATCCAATGATATTATCCGAAAAGTGATAGAGATTTTTCTTGGCTTTTAAAAGCTCGCATAATATATAATTGGAACAAACTTTTATTACTAGAAATCAATCAATTACTTCTACATACCACTAAAAGTGGAAAAATCTCTATAACATTTGATCACCATGAACATCAAACACACTAAGAACCTCAACAATGGTGTTCTAATAACATCGCCAAATATCCAAAATTGACAAAGCACAATTTAATGAGTTTTGATTAGTCAAAATTACCATGCGGATCAACTACTCATGTCAAAATGATGGTATATTGGATTAGGTGTGGTTTGCACTTACATTTGAAAGAGTGAACACAATGTGGATAAAAAACATTGACTACACTTGGAACCTCGACAATGGGGTTCTAATAACATGGACAAAAATCCAAAATTGACGAAGTACAATGTAATGAGCATTGATTAGTCAAAAGTACAATGTGGATCAAAGACTCATGTCGAAATGATGGTATATTGGACTAGGCGAGGGTTGCAATGGCATTGGAAAGAGTGAACACAACATGAATAAAGAGTCACTTGGATAAGGAATACAAGGAATCGTATTCTTGGTTGCACGTATAGGGATGGTCAAACAAGCAAGTAGAAGCATTTGGGAAACCATAAAATTTGGCAACTCATTTTTTCTAAGAGACATCCAAAAGCTCATTTTTTGATAGGGAAAAGCTTAAAATCCTCCTTTTTGAAAATGCATCCTTCACATTTGTGAAAATTTTCCATCTACATTTCCCATAGAGATATGTAGAGAAATGTTTCTTCAATCGTCACAAAAAAGGGAAAAATAAAATACCCTTTTGTGAAAATGCATTTCCCTCTCTATTTCACCACATTTCCCAAAAGAGATTCGTGGAAAAATGTTTCTTGGAGCATCCTACAAGAAAAAGACACCTTGGGAACATGGAAAACATGGAGGTGCCCTCTCCCACCCTAATGGACACATCCCCGTAGAACCGTCGTTTATTCATTCATTTAGCGGCATTTCTAAGTCATAATCATTCATTTGTTTATGAATACAAAGTTTATCATATACTACTATGTTCAATGGTAATCATGTGTCAAAGTCCTATAACAAGAGGAGCTGCTTCGGATAGAATCAAGGCCATACCTCAAAATTGGGACTAAACTTTCATAGTTACAATATAAGCATGTGGAAAACAGCACAAAGGAAATTCACTATAATGCGGAGACCTTAGAAAACCATATTTTCTTGATGATCAGAGAGGCTTTGGTATTTCATTTTCATTGAGAATAGCATATACTATCATCTATCAGTAAGGTACATCTATAAGACCTCATTTACAGATACTTCCAAAAGTTTTCCTTGGAAAGATTACTTTTATTTTAACAATCAAAGAATTTCTATAACAATTATTGCTGACTAGTGTAAAAGCATAGCTTTGAAAGAATGGAAAGGTGATCTGGGCTATATCTAACATGCAAAAATAAAAAACTGAATAAGTCGGAAGTGATGTTAGCCCAAATCATGGTGTAAATTGACCAGTATTAAACTTTTTCCACTTCATAGCGTCACACTAGTGTGTTTGTAGAAAAAAATTGGTACTGCTGAAGTGCTGTTAGAGATGTTAAAGTTGGGTGTGTTTATAAGAGGAAACAACTAGTTGATGACCCTGTAGCCATGAAGTGTAGCATGTTAGTGCCAACTCTAGCTACTTCCCTCACCTTTTATAAACTGAAACCATCATTTCATTGTTTCTAAGAGGGAGAAATTGAGTTCCCAGGGCATATGATTTGATGAGTAGTTTTAAGGTGGAACCCCTTCGACAAATTATATGCATTGTATGCCATCAACTAAGCTATGAAATTTTGTTGAATCGGCCAAAAAATGTGGAAAATAGATAGTTATTATGGCAATTGTAGCTAGTTCCCTCACCCTTTCATGTTGTATCCATCATTTTTCTGTTTCTTAGAGGGAGAAGTTAAGTGTCCCATGTCATATGATTTATGGGTTAAGCGTTAACTATTAGGGGTTTAGGGGTTAAGGGTTTAGGGGTTTAATGGTTTAGAGGTTTGGGGTTTGGGGTTTAGGAAGTTAAATGGGTTAGGGTTTTATGGGTTTAAGGGATTAAATGGGTTAGGGTTGAGAATTAGGGCTTAAGGGGTTAGGGTTTAAGGGTTTAGAGGTTTAGGGTTTAGAGGGTTAAATGGGTTAGGGGGCTTAGGGGTATAGGTTTACCACCTGTTTTGTAACTGGATATGTGGACTCATTTTTTCCTACATGAATATAAAATTGAATTACACAAAAACAAAGGTTCATACATCATTAAAAAATTAATTATGTTTCATACTTAAATTAATAAATTTTCATACCTATTTAGTAAATAGGTCTATAAATATACATTTTAGTATTTATCAAATGTAGATATGACGATTTAATACTAGATTTAAATGAACTCACATGTTTAACATAAGAAATGTTATATTTATCTATTTATTAAATGTAAATATGAAGATTTAACCTTAGATTTAAAACAACTCACAATTTTAATATAAATCAATGAAGTTTAAAAATTAAACTTTATGGCGAGATATTAAATATAAATATAAATATTAATTTGGCGATCTAATTAATATTATAACTTTTACTAAAATTATAATGAATTTATTCGTGTAAAGTTGATAGATGATACATGCAATTATGTTAATTGTAAATGAATCCATCTACACTGTTAAACTTTAGAGGCAAAAGGGTATTCATAATTTTAACACTGTAGATTCAGGGACCCCTTTGTCTCTAAATTTTAACACTACAAATGGATTCAGAGACACCTATAGTGAAATGTAACACTTTGATACCAAAATTTCAATTTTCCATCTATGGAGTGACACAATTAAAAATTACTGACATAAACGACTAAATCATATACTTGTACTTGTTATTTGGCCATATTTTTATTCTTGGACTATAATAGTCATTTATATTAATCATTATTAATTTTGTCACTTATTATCTAGTCATATATTTTAATCCTAAACAAAATTAGTCATTTAAGTTAGTCGATTTTATTTTAGTCACTTATTATCTAGTCATATATTTTATCCCTAAACTAAATTAGTCATTTAAGTTAATCTCTTTTAGCTTAGTCACTTATTATCTAATCGTATATTTTATTCCAATACTAAATTAGCCATTTAAGTTAGTCATTTTAAGTTCGGTCACTTCAAATTGCTCAAATTTAGTAGTAATTCACTTGAAATAATTGTGATGACTAACATTTTTAGTCACCTGGTCATTAATTTCATCATTTTTTACTAGTGAATGTTGACACATGGTTTGGAAAAGGACTAGTGAATTAGAGTTTTGAGTTGTTCTTATTGTTTAAATAAAATGTATGTTGTTAGGGATATACAGGAATCAACTTTTTTTTCTTGTTAATAATGGTTCAACCTTCTTTTGGTCACTCAAAGAGATGGAGAACTTTGAATTTGGTCAAGTCTCGAAAGAGTGAATATTGGAATATTTTGAAGACGATTAGGGTTAGATATGGTCTTTGCTCGAATCTATCTCCGAGGATATAAACAATAAATTTCTAGGTTACCTTCCTTTGCACAGAGCTGAAGAAAAAATCCTTTTGTCCGGCTACTCTGAAGTGCATCTAAAGGTGTAACATTTAGTGACTAGATTGCGAAATACAATAATTATCGATGGATTGTCCATTGTTGAGGCGTCAAGGTTCGATCTACATATGGTTGAGGATTTCAATGATTTGATCGAAAATGGAAATGTTTTTTCGCTTACTCCAAATGCAAATTCCATTGTTTATAGACCTCCACTACCTTTGGATATATTGTTTTAGCTTTTGAGCCTTTAATATGTTTGATTTTTTGACATTGCAAATACCATGAGCCTCTTCAATGATTTTAAACAATTTTATTAAGATCATTGAAATCCAGATGTTGATGTGGTACAGAGGGAAAGGATATGGTAAAGGTTGATATGTTGGGGATTAATTTTGTTTAAGGGTGCTTTGGAAAATTTGGGATATAGTTTGTATTTCTTTGTTTTTTGCAACCTGTAGAAATTGAAAGGTTCTCTTGCGTATCTAGAAGGAAGGTTTTGTTGGCAAGGATCCATGAATGGCATAGCTTGTTATTGTTTGAACAGGAAGTATTAAAAGGACATGTTTTTAAACATCTCTATTTGTTATTTGTTTGTATGACCTATTTAGTTATATGTACGATATCTTTGTTGCACTCGTTCGATGTATGTGTTGGTGAGGCTACACATGTCGATTTTTTCCATGTCTGTATCCGTTTCTTCCACTATGAAGCTATATGGTGTAGGAAATAAATTTTTTGATGTTTATTTTGGAAATATAATTTTTTAAATATTGGTTGTCTGTGTCTATCCTCAAAATTAGAAGTATTTTTTGTTGGAATCTAAATTTATTTGTTGTCGATATTTAATACATATTTACAGTTTTGGGAGGTAAGGAATTAAATTTTCTTTAAGTTGTATAAGCAGATACTAGCTTGCTAAGGAATTGGAAAACTTCATTTGAAACGATTTGAAATTTGTTGTATAAATGTTGAGCAAAGGAAGAAGCAGGAGTGGTGCGAAAATACATCGCTCTCCTGGTACTCACAAAATATCAAATGAATACCAACTAAGATGTTATCATTAGAACAAGGATGTGGTTAGAGCGTGAAGAATATTTGATTACCAACAAAAAAAGGAGCTTCAAAAAACTTCCAAGACGAAAGAGATGTAGATCATAAGTGCAAAATCAGAATTGCTTTGACCTGAAGAAGATTGTGTTTCCAAGATCACTTTTGTGCATGTTTGTGATGCCAAATAATTGAAGTTTTTTTTATAGCTTTGATAACATTGGTCTTGTTTGGGAAGAGAGAGCTCATTTTCACAACAAGCATCTCTCATTCAAAAACAATGAAGTGAATACAATTTTGGAAGATGGCCAAAATGATGGAAATGAACAATTTACGACATCTGATTTGATTATTGATAGTGAGATGGATCCCGAGATAGATGAAAATTTGGGTGGTGCTACTAGAAATGTGGGTCTGGGAATTTCTTCTAGCAACAATATAGTCAATATAGTCATGCCTCTTGAATATGTTCATAATGTATTTGTTGCAACAACATAGGCGATCCAAGTTTTTTCCTTTTCCATTCATTTTATTTCTTGTTGTTGTGAAATTTTTTCTTGTATATTTTGTTTTTATATTTTTTTTCTTCAGAAAAATGTGTTATGTGGGATTTACGATTTAGGACAAAAGTATTTCCCCTCGACCTAGTGGACTGGTCTACGACAACAAAAGACAAAGAATATAAAGTTTTTTCCTTAGAGAAATTGAAGAATGGGAAAGAATCTTACTTGGAATCTATCACAAGCTTTGATTTCCTCCTTGCTTGTGGGCAATGATTGTAACTTCAGATGTTATACTTAGAACTTCCACATACAAGAAAAACAATCCAAGTATCTACAACATCTACGTAGAATAATTCAACTACTTTATTCAATGAATCAAAAAGGTATTGAAATACATGAAGATAAATGTGTTACAACACAAATAGGAAAACAAGATACTATTTTTATTAATAGAAATAGGAATATTTTAAAACCAATAATAGTAGATGATCTTCTAAGGATATCCCCAAGTTGACTTTTCCTTCCTTGTCACAAATCACACTTCAATGTCACCCAAATTCACGAAGATGATGACTCTCTTATATTCAAGGCAACAACATGAGGGCATAATCAATCTCAAAAATTAAGTCATGATGCTATGAACGATAGTAGATTTATAGGAGAGGTACGGTATTTTTGGATGGGAGGATGAGCTAAAGGGATAAGAGGTGAAATTTTAAAGGTAGGATCAAATAGGATTCACATGGTAAATGGTTAAAAAAACCTCAAGAAGATTCAAAAATATGAAGCTTCGGAAATAATTTTAATTTGATCGAATTTATAAAATAAGTGCACCTGTAGAAGGGAGCAAATAGCTCTGATCAGTGTTGGTGCAGAAAGAGGAAACTAGCGTTGAACGCGGATGTCTAAGGGGATATGATGCAATGGGGTTAAAAACACTGATTTTGAGCAGTTAATCCTAAAAAATCAGACTTTTGGGAAAGGTCATGCTTGGTGGTTTATTTATGCATGATGAAAACATGTTCAGGGCTCTTGATTGATTCATTTTACAGTCGTATGGACAATATGTGACAAAACGGGCAATAACATATTTCTCCCTAAAGTGCATAGTCAGAAGCGTAAATTGATGACTAAAGTGATTTACCTTGTGAAAAGTACGGATTAAGAAAAATGGTGGAGATAATAGTAATTTACAATACATTTTCATCATGATATATTTTCTAAGGGAGGAGTAACCATGCTCAAAACATAAGCTAACATAACATGTACAATGATTAATAAGTCTTTTCCACTCATGATAGAGAGTGGACCCATGATTGGATGACTGTGTGTATGCTCATAGCCATCTTACTTTGTAATTTGGTATTAATATTGAAATCACAACTTGAATGCAAGGAATTAGATCTAGGGTCTTTTATCTCGTTCATTCAATTTTCCATTGTACGAGTCTAAACATGTGAGTAAATGAGTTGAATTTGAACATGGAAGACACCATCTGATTACTAACCAATGATGTAACTCATTAACAGATTCGAGAGAAACCACTGATGAATTTAATGGATCTGAAGGTACTGTAGTACAATCCATATGGTGTGAATTGGTGAGCCAAAGTCGAGCATAACACAAAATATTTCGATCAAAGACCATTGATGAAAACTTGTCACCAAGAGCGAGGAAAATCTCCATTGACATATGCAAGCCCCAAGGAAGTAATGGGAGTTTCTAAGTCAACTTCCTGGATAATGAGATGATGTCGACAGGGAGAGAGCCATCGTAGGAGGGCCTTGATGTCACGGGGTTTTCACTGGGGTGGCAACACCAAGCTACTTCAATTCATATTGGAGTATATATATTGAGGGAAAAATGACATAATATATTGAGCATATATTATGGGGTAAAGGGTTTTTGTATTGGAATGTTTAAAATGTGGAGCTCAAATTTAATGAAAAAAATATAAAGGGGTATAAAAAATGTTAATGAAAGACTAGATACCTATAGTATATAGTGAAGTTAGTGGTTTTTAAATTGGGAAGGTGTATTGGGTTCATATTGGTAGGGGGTTAAATAATATGATTTTTAGATGTATTTTCCAATATGTAGTAAAATTGGGGTTTTTTTTTAGTATGCCACGAATGCATGTGATTTTTCATAGATTCACTTAGTGAAGCCCCCATTCTTGATGTATCCCCCATGAATGACACGAAATAGGTATCAATATTTGAGACAGAATGATGTTGATGTGGAATTAGTTCAAGAATGATAGACATGATTGTAGGGTTAAGAGTATTGCAGAGTATTGCAGAAGATATGAGTTGAAGGAATTCCCTTGAACATATTAGCGACACTTTATGGAGTTGGGAGCATTGACCCAAAACCGAATTTGGAGGCTTTGATATGGTGTGAAGAACAAAAAATACAAGCATATTTCCCAACCCAGCCGTCATGGATATGAAGTGAAAGAGTGTCATGTTCAGATGAATCCCACTAAGTATTTTTAATGAACCATGAGAATGACTGGTTTTACCCCATCATCTTCGACGAGTCCATCACTGTTTGATGCTTGATAGTGAGATGGCTCTCGAGATGGATGAAAATTTGGGGGGTGCTATTGGCAATGTGGGTGTGGGAATTCCTTCTAGAAACTATATATTCAATATAGTTAGGCCTCTTAAATATGTGTGTAATGTATTTGTTGCAACAACACAAGGGATTTGACTCTTTTTCTTTTTCATTATTTTTCTTTCTTCTTGATGTGAAATTTTTTCTTGCATATTTTGTTGTTCTATTGTTTTTTTCAGAACAAATTGTGTTATGTGGGAGTTCTGATTTGGGACAAAAGTATTCCCCCTAGGCCAACTAGAATTGTCTAGGATAACAAAAGACAAAGAATATAAAGTTTTTTTCCTTAAAGAAATTGAAGAATGGGAAAGAATCTTACTTGGAATCTGTCACAATCTTTGCTTTCCTCCTTCATTGTGGGCTCTGATTGTAGCTCCAGATGCTATAACTAGAACCTGAACATAAAAGAAAAAAAATCCAAGTATCTTCAGTGTCTACGAAGAATAATTCAATTACTTTATTGAATGAATCAACAAGGTATTGAAATACATGAAGATAAACATGTTACAACACATATAGGAAAAATATATATTCTTTGTATTAATAAAAATAGGAGAGAGTTTATAACCAATAATAGTAGTTGATATTGTAAGGATATCCCTAATTTGACTTTTCCTTCCTTGTCACAAAGCACACTTCAATGTCACCCTAATGCACAAAGACGATGAATCTCTTAAATTTAAGGTAGTAGCATGGGCGCCGCAATCAATCTTCAAAAGTGAACACTGATGCAATGGATGACAATAGATTTCTAGGAGAGGTAGGGTAGTTTAGGATTTACCATAATGGGAATAAGATACACTTATGATGGGAGGATCAGATGAAGGGATAAGAGGTGAAAGTTTTATGGTAGGATCAGATTGAATTCACATGGTAAATGGTTAAAACAACCCCTAGAATATTATAGAAGAGGAAGCTTCATAATTGTTTTTAATTTTCCCAAATTTCTAGAATCAGTACACCTGCAGAAGGGAGAAAATAGACATGATCAGTGTTGGTGCAGAAAGGAGAAACGAACATTGGATGCAGGTGTCTAAGGGGAAAAGGTGCGTTGGGGTTAAAAACATGTATTTTGAGTAGTTAATTCCAGAAACTCAGAATTTTTGGAAAGGTCATTCTTAGTGCTTTTTGTAGGGACAACGAAAACGTGTTCACGACTCTTGATTTATTCAATTTTCAAGCTTATTGACAAGATGTGACAAAATTTCGTATAATAGATTGTTCCCTAAAGTGCAAAGTCAGAAGCGGCGATTGATGAATGAAATTATTTACCTTGTGAAAAGTTTGGATCAAGAGAAAATGGTGGAGATAATCATTTGTTACAATACATTTTCATCATGATATCTTTGTTGAGGGAGGAGTACCCATGATCAAAACATAAGCTAACATAACAGGTACAATGATCAAGAAGTCTTGTCCACTGATAATAGAGAGTGGGCCCATGATTGAATGAATGTCTGCATGATCAGAGGCATCATACTTTGTAATTTGGTACTAATCTTGAAATCATAGCCCAAAAGTACGAAAATATATCTAGGGTCTTCTATCTCGTTCATTCAATTGTCCATTGTATAAGTCTAACCATGTGAGTAAATAAGTTGAAGTCAAACACAGTAGACACCATCTGATTACTACAAAATGATGTAAGCCGTTAACAAATGGGAGAGAAACTACCAATGAAGTTAATGGCTCTCAAGGTATTGTAGTACAATCCATATGGTGTGAATAGATGAGCTGAATTTGAACACCACATGGAATCTTTAGGTCGAAGAATATTGATGAAAACTCATCTCCAGTAGTGAAAAAACTTTCCATTGACATATGCAAGCCCCAAGGAACCAATGGGAGTTTCTAAGTGAACTTCCTAGATAATGAGCTGAGGTCGACAAGAAGCAACCTATTGCAGGAGGGCCTTGATGACACATGGGCTTCACTGGGCTAGAAACATCAAACCACGTGTATTTGTATAGGGGAATATATATTGAGCGTATATTAGGGGGTAAATGGGTTTTTATATTGGAAGGTATAAAAAGTGTTATAAAAAATGTTAATGAAAAAATGGATACCTAGAAGATCTAGTGAATGTAGTGGTTTTTTAAATAGGGAATGTGTATTGGGTTCATATTGGTAGGGTGTTAAATTATGTGATTTTTAGAGGTATTTTCCAATATGTAGTAAAATTAGGTGTTTTGTTTAGTATGCCATGAATGCACGTGTTATGTAAGAGGTTCACTGAGTGAATCCCCCATGCCCTATGTATACCCCGTGAATGAAACAAAACATGTATCAACATTTGGGATATAATGATGCTAATGTGGAATTTGTTTAGGAATGGTAGACATGATTGTAGAATTAATAGCATTGCAACAAATATCAGTTCAAGGACTTCTCTTGAACATATCGGTGACACTTTATGGAGTTGGGAGCATCGACCCAAAATCGAATGTGGAGGCTTTGATATGGTCTGAAGAAAATAAAAGACAAGAATTTTTCCAAACCCAACCATCACAGAGATGAAGTGAAAGAGTTTCATGCTCAAGAGCGGCTCACTGCCATTAATAGGTGGATTATCCCATTTTCCCAATTTCCCCAACCATTGCTGGTCAATACCTATTTTTTTCACAATATTGAGGAGGACAACATATGATTTATTTGTAAGTTCATCCTTCGGATGGATCCCTCTGATTATTTTTAACGAAACGTGAGGAGGAGTGTTTCAATCCCATCATGTTCGACAAGTCCATCATTGTTTGATGCTTTTACGAGTCCAAAGAGGATATAAATCGACTTGTTTATCATGTTTATAAAGTTTTAAAAAGAGGTAAAATGAAGGAACCTAGAGGAACAAGTTGTATAAAGGGTAGCAACTGGTTTCGACCATGATGGGACTTCTAAAAATGTGCAAAGGTCAAAATTTTGGCTAATAAGACCACTCATCACAATGGTTCCTCAGGAATGGGTAAAACAACCAAATGAAAGTGTATGATTGGTCAAGCAGATGGTGATGATGGAAAGGGAAAACCAAGGCTCATTTGGCGGAGTCCGGCTGATAAATATGGAAATCACACGGGATAAAATGGGAATGGCTTCATTTTTACACAATATTGAAATAGAGAAAAAATTGTTGTTGATAATACTTGAAAATGGTTTCATTTTTACACAAGATTAAAACATGTGAAAACTATGATTGAAATAAGTTTTCATGCCCCCAACATAATAACGAGATTCTAGGCACATGCCCCCTAAGCTTCATTTCATTCACCTAAGTAGACTACTTCTTACTAATAGGTGTATGGAATGAAGCTTCAGCTATGAGATCAAGTGAAATAGTCGACTAGGAATTTATGAGTTCTAGTTAAAGACTCGAATTGGAAGGGGATAAATTTCATTTTTTAATGAGCATGACGCAAGAGAATAACTATGCTCATGAAACCTTGTTTCATTTTTTAGACACAAGAAAATGAACTCTTCTCACAAACCTTATTTCTCAATCATGGACTCTAAGGGACCATGGCTTCCAAGAGGTTCTCATCTGATGGGATAACAACACTCTGGAATGGATATATATATCAAGGTATCCAAAAGAAAGATCAATATCCAATGCCCCTATTAAATGACTTACCATATATCCTACTAGATGGTCGGTAGACGCGGACATGAAACAAGTTTCCACATAAATAATTTGTGGCGGGGGAGATGCCACTTGCATATAAGGACCATGTAGGAAGAATACTTGATTGGGAGTCAAATTAGGACAAACAAAGAAAAGTTGGTCAATGTTTACGGTTCTTCCTTCATGCGGGAAACACATCACACAAAAGAGTGAAGAGACAAAAGGTCCCATTACATAAAAATAGTCATTCCCAAGGAGTAAATTAAAATCTAAAGGACCTTGGACTACTATCACATCGATATAGAAAATATTTCTTCAAAAAATAATAGGAAATTGAGGAAGGATCCCTAACAATTGATTTCTTCCTCTGTTAAAAGCCAACATATTTGTATGTTTTAACCCTATACATAAATTATCTGTAAATGAATCTTAAAAACAGAAAATAAAAAATAGCGAGAGCATAAAACATAAAACATATATACACTGAGATTTTCCCCTGGATCCCAAATCGGGACTACCAGCTTGATTTTTCATTATATTCCTTTTAGCGTTACAACACATATATACATGCTGAAGCACTCATAAACCCCAAACCATTAACCCTGGATTAGATCATAACCATAGTTACCTTGACCGAATCTACAAAATACCACGGGCGAAACCCATCATGACCCAGAAGAACTTTTGAGTGCTCACATACTTTGTCAATGCATATGCAACATTATTCAAAGTGTCCACCTTTACCAGCAACACCCTTTTATCCTCAAACATATCTCTAAAAAAGTCATATTGAACATCAATGTGCTTTTTCTTTGAATGATAAGCAGGGTTATTAGCCAAAAAAAATTCACTTTGGCTATCACAATCTATCCTAATAGCTCGCTGCACCAACCCCATATTTGAACACAATATCTACAACCAAACTTCTTCCTTGCTTGCATGAGTGTCTGCCATGTATTCTGCCTATGTAGTTGAAAGAGTCACTACAGACTGTCTTTTACTCATCCAAATAAATGCACCTCCAAATAAGTTAAACACATACCCACTTTTAGATCTTCTCTGGTCCATATCTCCAACCCTGTCTGCATCAACAAAACCACAGATGTCAAAAACTCTGTCCAATGCTTGTCTTCCCTGGTAGCACAAACCATAATCACTAGTGCCACACAAATATCTGAAAAACCGCTTCACTACTGTCCAATGCTCCTTCCTTGGTTTTGACATAAACCTGCTCAATGATGCCACTGCATGTGCAATGCCTGGTCTAGTACAAACCGTTGCATACATCATGCTACCCACTACACTTGCATGTGGAAAACGGGACATATCCTCCTCTTCTTCTTTTGCCTTGGGACACTGTTCAGCATATAACTTTACACCTACAGTAATAGGAACCTTCACCGGTTTACTATCCTGCATATTGAACCTCTACAATATTATCTCGATATACTTCCTTTGGTTTAACCAAATATTCCTCTCTTCCTGATCTCTCTTAATTTCCATGCCAAAAATATAGTTTGCAGCACCAATATCGTTCATGTCGAATTTGGAGAACAATTGGGTCTTCAAATCTTGGGTATTTTATTTGTCATTTCCAATCAGCAACATATCATCCACATACAAGACCAAATAAATAACGCAATCACCAATTAATTTAAAATATACATAATGATCTTCTTTTCTTATGGTGAAGCTAAGTCCCCGTATATAGGTATCAAATTTCTGATACCACATCCTTGGTGATTGTTATAACCCATATAGAGAATTTTTTAACTTGCATACCAGTTCTTTCTTACCCTTCACCATAAATCCTTAATGTTGCTTCATGTAGATCTCCTCTTCTAGATCCCCGTGAAGAAATTTTGTCTTCACATCCATCTGTTCTACCCCAAAATAAAAGGCAACAACAATAAATAAAAGTAATCTAATAGAGTAACCTTGGTAACAAGAGAAAAAATATCACCAAAATCAATTCCCATCACCTAGGAATAACCTTTTGCTACCAATCAAGATTTGTATTTCTCCACCTTGCCTTCTACATTCATCTTCTTCTTAAAAACCCATTTTCTCTCAATGGGCTTCCTTCCAGCCAGCAACTCTACCAAATCCCATGCCTCATTTTTGTGCAAGAATGTCATTTCATCAACCATGGCCTGCTTCTAGAGTCTTCCATCCTTTGAATCTACTGCCTCCCTGATAGTTCTTGGATCATCATCAGTTTTAGTTAAAGAAAAATTTAAATAGAAAGCATATGGACTGTACCTTTCTGGTTGCCTTCTTTCCTGAATTGATCTTCCCATAGCTGTAGTTTGTGGCTCTTCCTCTTCTAAATCTTCTTCTGTTGTAGAGCCTTATTTATCCTCCTTTAGCTCAAACTCTATCTTCTCAAGTTCCTTTGGTAGGACTTCATGTTTAACAACATCTTTCACCTCTCTAAACACCACATCTTGGTTGTACACAACCTTCCTTGTTTATGGGTTCCAAAGCTTGCAACCTTTTAAACCATCCTTATACCCAATAAAAATGCACCTTTCAGATTTATTATCCAACTTGTTCCTTTTCTCCTTTGGAACATGTACATATGAATCACATTGAAATACCCTCATATGTGAAAGAGAGGGTTTCATAACAGTCCGTACCTCAAGTGGAGTCTTATCCTCCAACACTGATGAAGGTGATTTCTTAACCAAGTAACATGCAGTCTCCACTGCTTCTGCCCAGAATTCTTGTCCTAACCTAGTACCATTGAGCATGCTTCTTCCATTTTCCATAAACATTATGTTCATTCTTTCTGCAACTCTATTTTTATAAGGTGTGTATGGATTATTCTTTTGTCGTGCTATACCACACTTCTTAAAAAATTCTTCAAATTCCTTCTTGAAAAAATCTCCACCATTATCTGTCCTTAGCACCTTTATCTTATTCTCTGTCTGGTTTTCCACCAAAGCCTTAAATTATTTAAATTTGTTAAAGACTTCAAATTTATTCCTCAAGAAATATATCCATGTATTTCTTTAGAATTCATCTATGAATGAGACACAGTACACAAATTTTCCCAGTGATGGAACTGACACAAGTCCAAAGACATCACTATGCACAAGCTCTAATATCTTGTTCGCCCTCTTAGCACTAGAAGGAAAACTCACCCAATTTTGCTTCCCATATACACAATGTTCACAGAAATTAAAATCCAGAGAGCAATCAGACATACCTTCTACCATACCATTTCAACGCAGGATCTGAGGGCCCTTCTCTCCAATATTTCCAAGCCTTTGATTCCATAACATGGTCTTTTCTCTAGATACCGCTAGGATTTTCGCTTCACTTTCAGGAACCACCGAATTGTTGCACCCATCAATAACAGTGCTACCCTGAAGCTTGTATAGAGCTCCAATCCGAACTCCTCGCATTAATATCAGTGCTCCCCGAACCATCTTGCAGGTATCTTTCTCCAACTCTGTTTTTACACCTACATCACCCATCTTGCTTACAAAAATCATATTTATGGAAAATGCAGGAATATGAAAAACAAGAGGAAGTGTTCTAAACCTTCTACCTTGTAGCTTCATCTTGAATTTTCCACGTCCAACGATTTTGGCCTTCCTATCATCCCCTTAGAAGATGTCACCACCATCATAATTCTCATACTCGCAGAACCAATCCCTATGGAGAGTGAAGTGAAAGGATGCACCGAGTCAATCAACCATGCCTCATGATCTACATGTGTATTTGAAGAAGAAGCCAAATACACATCCCCACCTTCATCCGAGGTGTTTTTTTCCTCTGCAGAAGAAGCATCATCAGATCCCTTTCCTTTCTCAAGAGCTTTAGATCTACAATCATTTTTCTAGTGCCCTTCTTTTCCACATTTCCATCACACCTTTACAAACTTTCCTGGAGATTTAGATCTCCCACTTGAAACCTTATTCTTTTTTCTATTTTGGGACCTTCCTCATACATATAAAGCATCTCCATTCTGGCCCTCCATATTTCTCCATCTCATTTCCTCCAACAACAAGGCTAAGACAATGTCATCAAAATTCAAGGTAGTCGTATTGATACCTATTTCAATAACCAGATTTTCCCATGGATCTAATAGAGATCACAACAAACTAATGCACTTATCTTCATCTAATATTTTAACATCAACAGATAGCCGTTGACTTACCACAGTATTGAAGGTGTTCATATGCTCTATCACCGAGTCTCCATCCTTCATCCTCGGGTTATACAACTTTTTCCGCAGGAACAATTTATTCACCAAAGACTTAGATTGGTACAAATTCCCTAGCTTGTCCCACAAAGTGTTCACCGTAGCTTCCCCAGATACATTCAACAATACTGAATCTGAGATGCAACTATATGTGCTCTTTTCATTCCGATCCAACTTCTTCCAGTCTTCATCTGACATTGTATTTGGTTTAGTACCGGGATCTACCGTGATCAACTGATCTTTATCTACCAATAGATCCTCCATATTGAGCTTCCACAACTCAAAACTCTGACCATTAAATTTCTCTATCTCTATCTTTCCACTGCTTTCCATCTTCTTTCACTGCAAGAATCGATCCCGCAGATCTCCCACTGAACATGATCTACCACAGGACCGAGAAAAAAACCCCTCAGCAGCAAAGGCATCCCCTTGAAGCCGAAATAACTCTGATACCAAATGTAGGTTTTAACCCTGTACAGAAATTTTCTGCAAACGCATCTTAAAAACAGAAAATAAACAATAGCGAGATCACAAAACATAAAACAGATATACATAGAGATCTTCCCCTGGATACAAAATCAGTAAAAACTTCATTTTTCATTATATTCCTTTTAGTGTTACAACACATATATATACATGCCAAAGCATTCATAAACCCTAATCCCATAACCTTGGATTAGATCATAACCATAGTTCCCTTGACCGGATCTACAAAATACCAAGGGATGAAAACCATCATGCCCCAAAACCATGTGCAAACCCATGCACAAAACCATGGGCGGGTCCACCCACCGATAAATAGGGTACAAAAAAAAATTTCCTGGGGCGCTACCCCAGACCCCTAACAGGGGGACTTCCGCCCCCATTGTGACCCCCCTGCTGTGCCCGGCGCAACGTGCCTAATTGATCGTGCATGCAACTAATCATGGAAAGAATATAAGACATACCCAAAAATATTCCAGGTAACGATCACAAGTTGTGGAAAACCTAAATATTTCCAAGAAGTTGAGGACAAAATACTAAAAGGCACACCTTCTTCTATGACTTTTCTAGGTACTGGCATATTATAATCCTATATTATGAAAAATAAGGGCAGGTAACGAGGAAGACGATATCCTTCTAATTGACTTAAATCAAAGGAAGTGACCATACTACCTAGAGGAGTTATTGTGGTAATGAAAGGACTGCCCCCTTGTGTTATGGGAACAAGAGAACTGCTCCCCTGTACTATGGTAACGAGAGGATTTCCCCACAATGATGTGGGAACAATAGGATTTCCCCTTGTACCATTTGAATAGGAGGATTTCCCCATAGTTCATTTGAATATGAATAAACAAGAAGAACCTGAGTAGTGTAAAGTTCACTCTCTATTAGAAAGGTACAATTAACTGAAGGTGGAATGGAGTAACAATTTTCTCATTCAATGGTTGGTCGGGAAGAGACTCATGGGATTCATGTTTAGAGAGAGTAGGATTGACTCGAGATGGATTCTGATCAATCCCTTCCTCAACTAGTGGAGGATTGAGAGAAATATTTCGATAACCATCCGGAAGACGAGGCTAAGAATTTGTATGTTTTCCAACAATTTTTAGGATTCATCCATATAAGAACAAAGGTTAATATCACATAACCCATAGGAGAAACTTAACTTTACCTTTTTTCCCGTGGATGTTAATATCATTGGTTGATGGTTTGTCATGAGCATGATCTCCAAAATATGATGACAAAGGTTGATGTGAGCCTATGGACCACACTTATAATACCTTGGGAATACTAGGACAATCTCTAACAAGGTGATCGCCCTTACATAACTTTCAAGGGATTTTAACTTTGCAGGGTTGATTGGGAGGTTTCACCATACTAGTTGCGTTGGTATAATTGCTTGGTTGCCCCCCTCATTTTTCTTCTTCTTAAGGGTTCCTTTTCTTTTTCTTCTTATCTACTAGGTTACTAACTTTGAGACTTTCACGAGACAAAGTAGAAGAAGAGGAAGAAGACCAAACAAGCGAAGAAGAAAAAGGGTCAACGTTAGGATCAAGTTGTTCAGGTGGAGGAATACATGTTTAAGAAACAATTTAGACATTTGAAACCAAGGTGGTTGAAAATAACCAAATTGGTAAACCAATGGAAAATCCAGGAAGGGACAACGTTTCCATATAAGGAGCACTAATATTTATAAAATAAGGAAAAGAAATAGGATTCCCATCAGACTAGTTTCCTTGACTATTGGACTCAAGAATTGCTACCATTATTATCAACATAATATCTAGTAAGGAGTTGTTCCATCATGAGGATGTTATTCTGTGGTTAATTAATTGATTTTAGAAATTAAAGACACAAAATATGTAAATACCAAAATAGAATAAACAAGAACGTTGAATAATAAAATGGAAATTGTAGTAAACATCATTACATCAAATATATGAGAAAATCAGCTAATTCATTTTATTACATTCAATAGGAGAGATGAAGTACAAAGTGCTTGAAGAAAAGACACTCAAGCTAGACAGAAAAGCCTGAAATGGCCCTAAACCTCAACACATGATATGTTGCAACTACAACAGCTGGTGGAATGCTGCCACTACGTAGTCTTGCAGGAAAATACATATGCTGGAAACTAGATATGCGTGGATATGCAGATTGGGTGCACAAAAATAGTCGCGATCATAGATCTAAGCTTTCTAGCACTTTTCCAAGATAACCCAAAAAGGGTTTTCGGAAATGACAATAACTAAAAATGCATCACTAGGGTTGATTTAAGCACTTCATCTAGGATAATGCTTGGATGTGGCTGAAATGATGATAAATATGTTTTTACTCCTCCCAATCAACTTCCCGGATGAAGGGATGCTCCCCTCACTAGATGCCAAGCTAATAAACTTGGGTTATTGCTCCTCCAATAGATGTACCCTCCTGGATTGTGCAATTCTTGAAGGAGACTATGCTTCTGATAGGGGCTAAAGAATGGCCTGATGTCTGATGATGAAATGTAGCTCAAGAACCTTTCCTAAGTGGGCACTCAAAGTCCCCCGAGGATAAGGGTGGGATTTCTGCTCGGAAACACCTGTGTGTTAAAAACCACATCAGACTTAGCTAAACAGCTAAAGCATGCAGAAAGTCATAAAAGACAATTCATAAACAATATTCAGAATGCTTTTTATGGCTACCATCCCCTTCCTTATATGCTTGTGATCCCTCACCCTCTTGGCCCCACACAATAATGATTCTACACACATGGCCACTAACCCCCATTATGACTGTGTTGTCCTCCATTGTCTCCACTACCACCATGACTACACTGTTGATTTGGTCAAATTGACCCCATCCACATGCACTAACCCACATTCACACCAAGAAGTGGTTTATTCATCTTGACCCTATCTAGATGCATTGATCCAAATTCACATTAAGACGTAGTTTTATTCCTACTAAGGAGATTTTTATGGGTCCATCTACCCTCTTATTCATCTATCTTCTTGAAAAAAACAAAAATTAATATTCTAATTAGCTAAAAGCTAATTAGGAATATTACATTCCTCCCCTCTCAAATGTTTCTTTTCCTCAAGCAACTGCAAGGATGGATGCTGCAAAATCTTCTCCCCTTCCCAAGTGGCATCCTCATCCGTAAGGTTGCTCCATCGAACCAGAGATTCTTTGATCACCCTGTTTCTCAACTGCCTATCTCGAGTATCCAAGGTAGACTATGGCTGTAAAACTAGATCTCCCTCATCATCAATAACTGGAAGATCCATAGTGGCAACTTCATGTTGTCCAATGGCGTTCTTGTGGCATGAGACATGAAAAATATTGTCAATCTTACTGCCAATGGGGAGCTCCAACTCATATGCTACTTACCCAACACGAAGTATTACCATGTATCGCCCATAGAAATAGGGCTTAAGCTTCTCATCTCCCTTATCCTTTAGCGTAGATTGCTTCTAAGGCTAAAGATGGAGATAGACCAAATCATCCACCTCAAACTGTCTCTCCACTCGATCTCGATTTGCATATAACTTCTCCTGATTTTGGGTTGTAGCAATGTTTTCCTTAAGAGCACGGAGTATATCCTGACTCTCTTGGATCCACTCTTTGGCTCTAGGAGCCTTTCTAGATTCAAACGTCACATCAAGAAATGATAAAGCATCATAACCATATAGAGCCTGAAATGGAGACATACTGATTGACATATGAAATGACGTATTGTAGCAATATTCTCCCAAGTGGAGCCAGCATAGCCATGCTCTCTACTACCCTGAAACATAGTTTTGCAAGTAGCCTTCCAACCACTTGTTTACTATCTTTTTCTGCCCATCTGTCTGCGGGTGATAACTGGTACTTGGTGTCAACTCAATAGCCACCAAATGGAAAAGCTCCTGCCAAAAGCCACCTATGAAGTGACTATCTCTATCACTAACTATGGTCTTAGGAAGACCATTAAGTCTAAAAACATATCTAAGGAAAATCTCGGCCATTTGTGAAGGAGTGTACTGTGAGGAGATGGATTAGAAATGTGAGTACTTTGTTAGTCGATCAACGACCACAAAGATACAATCATTGCCCTGCACTGCTGGCAAACCGGTAATGAAGTCCATATAAATTCTCTCCCATTTCCCCTCTCGAACAGGAAGTGGTTGTAACAACCCTTTAGGATGGTTGTTCTCTCCTTTATTCCTATGGAAAACTATGCACTCCTTGATATGCAGGAGCACATCCTCCTTGAGATCCTTCCATGAGAATATCTTTATGATGGCCAGGTATGTTTTTGTGAAACCTTGGTTGCCTGAGAGTGGTGAATCATGTGCTCCATGAAAAATCTTCTTCTTGAGCTTAGAATCTCTAATCCAGAAGATTCGGTCCCGATAGTAGATGACCTCATCCATTACTCTCTATTTTTCATCGGTCACCTACCCATCTAGTATCTCACATGTGAAGCGGTCTTTAGAATACTCCACCAATAGTTAGGCCTTCCAATCTAAATCCACACTCATCAAGGACAGCGTTGTTGGTCTTCGTGATAAGGCATCACCTACCACTTAGTCTTCCCTTTGAAATATTCAATGTCAAAGTCATATTCTTGAATTTTTCTAACCCATTTTTTTTGCCTCTCTTGCAGCTACTTCTTCTCAAGAAAATACCGAAGACTATTGTGATTGGTCTCTACTCGGGATCTATTTCCTACACATTACTGCCTGAATTTTGCAAATGCATGCATAATGGTGAGAATCTCCTTGTCATATATGGGATACAACCTCTCATGTGGCAGCAACTCCCGACTCTCAAAGGCTATGGGATGGTCCCCCTGCATCAAGACTGCACCAATACCCTCCCTTAAAGCATCACATTCCAGCACAAAGGGCAGGGTGAAATCCGGCAATGCTAACACCGAAAAACTGCTCATCACCTCCTTGAGCCTATCAAAGGCCCTCTACGCATTGTTTGTCGAACCAGAATCTCCCTTCTTGGTCAGATCTATGAGTAGTGTTTCTAGTTGGGAGAACCCTTTGACAAAATTTCAGGGGTAGGTGCAGATGCCTACAAACCCTCAAATTTCTATTACATTATTTGGCTCTCCCCAATCCCGAATAGCATGGATTTTCTACTCATGGACCCTTACTCCATCCACTCCAATGATGTGGCCTTAATAAATCATATTTGTGAGCCCACACTCACATTTGGAGAGATTGGCATAGAAATGTTGCTCTTCCAGAATGAGTAATACTGCCTCAATATGTTGCAGATGCTCTTCCCATGTGGGGTTGTAGATGAGAATGTCGTCAAAGAAAACCAACACAAATTTCCTCAACTGACGACTGAAGATGTGGTTCATACAAGACTAAAAAGTAGCCAGAGCATTTGTCAGCCCAGAGGGAATCACCAAGAACTCAAAGTGGCCATAATGTAAATATTACCTTGATCTAATTTTACCCTAACCTCAAATCAATATTTGAAAATAACTTTGATCCCCTCAGCTCATCCATCAGCTCATTGATCGTGGGAATCAGTTACCTATTCTTCATTATCTTATTATTCAAGGCTCTATAGTCAATGCACATCCTTAAGGTACCATCCTTCTTCTTCACCAAGACCACATAAGAAGCAAAGTGACAGGTGTTGGGTCGAATATGTCCTAAAGCCATGAGATCCTGAATAGCTCTATCGTTCTCATCCTTGTAAGCTTTGGGGTGCCTATAGGGTGTGGTGATTACTACTTGGATAACCTGCTCCAACCCAATAGTATGTTCAAACCCTCAGTCTAGTGGCCTTCCCGATGGAATTTCCCCAAATTATGTAGAATAGAGGTCTAGAATAGACAGCACATCGGAGTGGACTGATTTTTCCTTTCCTCCTACCTCCGACATACACAGTTCTATGACACATTCTATGTCTCCTCTACACAAATCAGCCTCCATCCTATCTGTTGAGAGTACCTGAGGTGGATAGGTGTGCATGCCCTTGATCATTGTGTTGGGTCATAAAAAGGTATCTTTTGAACACCTAATTAGCCTACATTAATCATCAATCCGGGAGCGACTTTTTATTTCAAGAGTGTACTATGTCTGAGGCTACAATTAACTAAGAGTAATGCTATGAAGATGTAGTACAAAATGTTAAATACAAGAGTAAGCAGATGCTTGTAAAGAAATCTAATTACAGTAACATAAATGGAAATGCTCTAGAATCTTAATTAAATCAATCTGCAAAACGTCGATCAGGGATACAGTAGCAATAACTCTTTCCCTTAAAAATTGATTCAAGATAACCAATCTGGGAACTTGGAAGCAATAACCAGTTTCCTCTACAGTTTTTGATATTAAAGCAATCGAAATGAAAGCAAACTCAATCTTATTGCTGATGAAAATAACTGAAAGGAACAAAATATCGAAAGGAACAACAGCTTGTAATTCCTATGCATAACAATTGTAACTCATCTATTTGCTAATCTGAAGCTATGAATCAGAAATAAACAATAAACATAAATGGAACAGCAATATGAACAACAATTCTAATTCTAACGCAATCAGGCAACTAATCTCAATACTCCAATCCTGTCGACAGCCAATACTACGCAACAAACAATTATAACAAATCATAAACTAATAGAACAACAACTAGAATCAGATATAGAATAGCAAAGCTTTTATAACAATAGCAAGATAACTGAACAATGAATGTACTTCTTGCAAAGAATAAAATAGCAATGCAATTCGTTAATTAATCTGTATTCAATCTAAAAACAGTCAATCAACTCTATAATTGAAATAAACATTAAACACAGCTTCACACAACAATAAGAAAAGATTAAGAATACAAACAACAAGGTAATTCCACCAGAGTCGGGCCCTTAGCGCCAGTGAAATACTGCTGGGCTACTTCAGAACTTAAGAGACGAAACGAAATATGTGTTTGATATTAATCGAACATAAAGTATTACAGAGACTGTTCTCTCAAAGCCGAGAGTCAATAAACATAATATTACAGAGGAATCGTTTGAATATAAGGATTTTCGACCAACTGACTGACTGACTGACTGCCTCTTTCATCACTAAAGGACATTGCTTTATATATCAGATCCTGACGGACAAGACAAGGAATCAGATGAGTTTGAACAACGATCCCTCAGGATCGAAGGATCCTGAGGGATTCGCTCCCCTTCGTTTAGTTATCATCTTGTTTACTTTGACCGAGGTCGAGTTGTCCCCTGCCTCTTTTTAGCAATCCATTCAGATCTCCTTGTCTTTGGCTGGATGTGGTTCAACTCTGATGGAGCAGTAGTTACATTGATCTCAGCTTCGCCTTTCGTACAGCTGTTCACTTTGTCTAATTCCTTTTTTATCAACAAAAAGAAACCTTTAGTCATATTTTTATAATAAACATAACCTTTCCAATTGTATCATAATTCTTATAATAAATTACCTTCCCAAGGTAAAAAGGAGTATGTCTATAGTAAAAAAATGAGAAGATACATAGTAATTTCATACCTTTTTCACTGCCCAACATACCCCCCTCCTTCATCTTTTTCATGTCCTCATGAAAACTATAGTTCACATGGAGAGCAGTCAAAGAATAAGCCGGATAAGGTTTGTCATCAAAAATCCTAAAACCATGTAGTGCAGCTAATTCTTCAAAAACATGCTTTGTCTGTCCTTCGGGGAGTTCGTAGATGGCTTTGTAGTCTGAAGCATGATACCATGCAATAGGGCTTCGGAACCTACATCCTAGCCAGAATGGTCATTCTTTTAAAATGAGATGACTATAGGAAATCAAGCGGTCTGCAGCTAGCCCAAAGTCTCTATAATTAAATGGTTCCCTATTTTGCACATTCTGATTGGAGATTCTCCACCAGACCTTAGCTGCTATATAAGCTTGGTTTCTAATGGATAAGAAATAATCTGCCCCGTTTAAGATAATCGATTTGTGGACAGGCCCCAAAGCTTGGGTAACACCTTCCTTTGTCATCAAAATTTTTTGCCTAGCCCAAAATTGAAGTGGGTTCTGAGGTTCACTCCTGACCCACAAATCTAATTCATTTTCCTACCTTTGGAAAGAATTATAGGCTTCAAGACATTTTAATTGATTTATAGCAAAGGAAATGAATGCCTGATATTGAACATCTCCCACAAAAGGGCTAGGGTTTGACTCACAATAATTTTCAAGTATTAGATTATGCAAGTAAAATTCACACAAAAGGTATTGCACTTTGACCCCATAAAGTTTGCAGCATGATACAAAGTCATCTATGGTTTTTAGCTCTATGGATTTCCCTGCCCTAACTGCCTTAATATTTAACTGTAAATATCTTTCTAGTAAAAACAAAGCATAGTTTTTGGCGGGGCATCTACAGGCTAAGACATCAGTGTACAATGAGCAGAGAATGTCCATTCGATTGTAGGCTAATTTTAATTGGTTCATTACCTTGTCAGCCTTTTCCTCTGCTTTTAAACACTTTTCGTGAGCTTCAACTTCTGCTTTATGGATAATTTTCATCTGTTTCTGCAACTCCTGCTATCTCTTTCTTGGGACAATGTCTTCTTCCAACCTCTGCCTTTCTATTTGGGTCTGTGCCAACTCCTCTTGGAATCTGGCCAGTGTCGAATCACTAAAAGTATGCTGACTACTAGATTGCATGTTCTCACTTGAAACAGGTCCCTCTGGAACAACTTGTGTTGGAATAGTCGTTTGTTGCTCCGTATCTCCATAATTAGGCTCAGGCATGGCTTCTTCTGCAACTTGGGGGTTTCTATTAGCGGTCACCTTTCTCTTTTTCAAAATTCTCTTGGTAGCTATGTTTCTTCTCTTAGGGGCTCGCTTAGGCATTTGTTTCATTCTCAAAACCCTAATGGTTTACCTGAGCTGTTCTACGAGCTTATGAAGCTTCATTCGTTCCCTGCGAAGCTTTTCAATCTCAGTTGTTTTCCTCCTCTTTTTTAATGGAACAGTTGTTCCTTTATCTGAACCCATTTGCTCTACAGGGTTTTGGTCTATATCAGCCATGCCTTCAATTAAGTTCTCTTCTTGGTCTTCTTCTTGGGGTTCTTCTTCCACATTGATATGCCCTTGGCCAAATTCTTCGGGAATCATACCCTCGGCTGACTCTGCAATCTCCTGAGGGCTTCCAAGTTGGGATATTACTTCGATGTTTTCTTTTTCTTGTTCATGCCTTTCAGGAGAAGCAACCCTAGCTTCGCTAGGGTTTGTTGTTTCATCTAGAATTTCTCCAGCTGTTTCTTTATCGATAGCAGAGTGCTCTGGTAATTGAGTAATATCAATATTAAGGTCCAAAGGGCTATGAGGTTGCGCATAGTCACTCATATTGGCCAAAATTTGGGCCAATTGGTCTTCCTGTAAAGGGCTCACAGTAGCATTCTTGGGAGGCTCTGTTCCTTCTTTGTCGCCGCTATGATTGTCTTCATCCTCCTCACAATTATGATAGCTTCCTTCTTCCTCATCCGAATATCGAATTTCTCCTTCAATTTCTTCTTCCTCAATATTTCCTTCCTCTGCACAGGATTGTTTTTCACCACTGGTGTGGTGACTTATTTCTTCTTCATCCGAGTAGCGAATTTCTCCTTCCATTTCCTCTTCTTCATCAGTACGAGGGCTTGCTCCCTCCAATTGTGGAGGCTGTTCATCCTCTGAGCTGTGCAATTCCAGGGGCTAGTTACTGCTACCCGGAAGTCCTTCCATCATCCCCCTACTTCATTTTGAACGGAGGGACTGTCTGTGAGTTGATGGCTCAGCTATTGAGCCATCCATTCTCTTCCGTTTCAGGGCAGGTAAAGCTAACCCTCCGTCAATGGAGAATATCAACTCTTCCCAGCTGGTCTGTTGCTGGGCGAGGCTACGACTCACTATTAATCGAATTAGGCAATGGCGGCTGACCACCATATTTACATGTTGAGCTTTTCTTATACTGCGAGCGATATCATGCAACAAGGAATTTAAAAATGCAGGCAAATTGAGAGTGCATTTCTGTTTTAATACAACCAGTAGCTTAAGGTGGCGAGGTCTTACCACATCTTTTCGTCGCACGTTATATCGGCCTGCACGATCTTGGCCAACTCCATCCATGGTTATCCCAATGATGCTGGCTGAACTCCTTTTCCTTTGACAACCAATATCTGTCCGTCATCCTGAAAAATCTTCATGGCTTCTCGAATCCTAATCTTTTTCTGAGTCCATATAGTTCCTTGCGCTGATATGCCAGAAACCTCTGAAATTATTTCATCGGATACAGCTATCTGTCTTCCTCTGACCATGGAGAATCCTTCCTGCAAGTTTTGTAAAAATTCGGTGGCCACTGCTTCATGGGGTTGTTGCATCCTCATGAAGTATGTAATCCACCCCAATCTTTCCAAAATTTCTCGTGTCGCATCAGAAATGACCAGCACCTGCGACTCACTACGAATTGGCCCTCCTCCCATCGTCTCTGCACTCTGTTAGTTCTTCCCAAACACACAGTGATCGCAATGGAAGAGCACAGCACGTTAAATTGGAATAATGTCGTTAAATTTTTGTTTTTCCCTAAAATGCAAGGATTTAGTTCTCATACAAGTAAAGAAATATCGGGATTTGATCTGCATGCAGACATCCGCGTCCCCCTTAATGGATGATAGGTCATCCTCGACCGTAAATTGAGAGAGGCAAGTGTGGCACAGAAGTAGTACAACAGGAAAAAAAAAACAGGCGTAATTATGATACATTCAATCAAATTATAGTAATTACCGAAATCAATGCGTGTGATAAATCGGTAATAGATATAAAATCATTTTGTAATGATTCAAATATGAGGAGAAGGGACAGCTTAGGATAAACATAAGTAAAAATGCGTTATTTACCACTTCAAACTAATATGATCGATTTGTAATGATTTTCATGTATAATAGGTTCGAAATCAAAGGTAAAGGATTCATACTTTCATTTGATATTTTAAATAGAGACATAGGAGAAGGGTTTAATATGACTATTGATGTGTATAAATGTGACTCCAATACCATCAGCAGAGCTCTGTTGCCCACAGCTGTCCATAACCTTGACAGAGTTGCTTTCTTACCCTTGGAACCATTGTCCTTTATTCATACTGAGGAAGTGCTTATTAAATGTCATAACGAAGGCCATTGTGCTTGTTTGGTGGCCAGATAAATCACAATGCCATTCACCGGGAAGAAGTGAAAAGTGGGTAGGCAGGCTCGTGATGAGACCTCCTGCTCCAAAGACTTCTTAATTTTTCAATTGTCCATTGGACCATATCCCTGGTTTGGTGGCCATGATGAGAATGCCACTTCACTACCTTCCTTATGATCATGGTAGGCTGGCTCTTGATGAGACCCCCTATCCTCCATCTGCAAAATCATAAAATTATTAATGAAATATGTAAATAATTTTTCTTTTTCATATAGCACTTTTCCTTAGTTATTCATAAAGGATAGCTCAACACTCCTTAAGAGTAGGGATGGTGGAAGAAGTCTGAACATCTCAATAGAAAAGAATATGCCCTTATTCCTACTCCATAAATAAAAATCAAAGAAAGTTATAACATATGGGAAGAACCAACATGATAAAGATAATCGATCAGATTAATTCAGTGGTAATAAAACAGCAAAATCATGTTATTGATCATGCCCCTTTTCCCTTTTTCTTATCATTACTAAACAATTTTCTTAAAAATGATGATTTCTTTTAATTTGCTGATTACATTAAACTTGAATTTCTATGATTGTATATGAATAATATGTTCGAATTTAGTAGAGTCATCAGAAATTCTCAAAATGCTAATCTAAAACAAAAAAAAGATATCCACTCAAAAGGTGTTGTTCCTTTAAAAAGAATAGCAGAAACAATCTGCGGAACTGTTGTTCCTTTCGAAAGGAACAACAAAAACACTCTGCGGAAATGTTGTTCCTTTCGAAAGGAACAGCAGAAGTCTTGTTCCTTTAAAAAGGAACAACAAAACTCAAAACAAACAAAATAAACAGAGTTTTTGAAAAAAAATAGAATTCCATGAAACAAACAAGGAAAACTGAAAATAAACAAAATAAACAGAAATTTAAAAATGAATTCCCTAAAGCAACAATCAAATAAATGAAAAACTATTTATGTACAAAATTTAAAAAAGAAATGATTTAATAAACTGGTGTTGAGGAAGAGTTATCCCCTTCAGCGAGAATTTCCATGGTAGAATCTTCCCGTAACTGTTGGTAAAAGGATTCCCGGGTAAGCGGTTTATGATACAATCGTACTCGATGACCGTTTACCTTAAAGGAATGCCCAGATCCATCAATGGTAGCTAATGTAATAGTGTCATTATCGTGCACTTTTTGTATTTCATAGGGTCTGAGCCATCGTGTCTGGAGTTTTCCTGGAAAATCCTGAAACCTAGAATCATATAGGAGTGCCCAGTCTCCTTCGTGGAAGATCTTTTTTTTGATAATGGCATCATGCCATTTTTTTCTCTGTTGTTGAATTAACGTTGTGTGCTGAAGAGCAGAGAGCCTAATTTCATCTAACTCATTAATTTGCTGCAGTCTTTTAGCCTGGGCTTCATTTAGATCTAGACCCACCTTTTGAGCTGTTCTTAATGTTTGAATTTTGAATTCTATTGGAAAGATGGGTTCTTTTCCAAATACCAATTGATATAGTGAATATCCCATAGTAGGTCTCCACGTTGTTCGATATGCCCACAATGCTTCTGGCAATCTGAGGCCCAATCTCGTCTGTGTGAGGCAACAGTTTTTTTCAATATAGATTCAATTACTTTGTTCGTGCTCTCTACTTGGCCATTGGTCTGTGGGTGGTACAGGGTTGTAATCTTGTGCTGAATGTGGTAGTTTTGTAGTGTTTAAGCTAATTTATTACCTACAAACTATGGTCCTCCATCTGTGATTATGTCCCTTGGGAGGCCATACCGCACAAATATTTGGAAAAGAAACTGTATTACAAAGTCCTCTGTAGCTTTTGAAAATGCCTCTGCTTCAACCCACTTAGTAACATACTCGGTTGCAACTAGGATGTATGTTTTTTGGTTTGAGGGAGGGCTAATAGGGCCAATAAAATCAAGCGCCTGGCGTTCAAATGGTTCAATCACTAGTTGAGGGTTCAAAGGCATTTCATTAGACTAACCATGGCGACCTGCCCTTTGGCAGCTATCACAGGCCTGCACGAATTGTTTGGCATGTTTAAAGATGGTAGGCCAATAATAGCCTGTTCGTAAAAGCTTATGGGCAGTTCTAAGATCTGCAAAATGCCCGCCACATTTCCCATCATGGCATGCCTTCAAAATATCAAATACCTCGTCCTCCCGGACACATCTTCTTATTTTCATATCTCCCCCTGTGTGAAATAGGTAGCCCCCAATCCAAGAGAATCGGGTACTACGCTGTATTATCTGTTTTCGTTCATTAAGGGATAGATGTTTAGGTAGTTTACCTATTGCCAAATAATTTTCTATATCGAAATACCATGGTGTTTTTATAGTAACAACGAACATATGTTCATCTGGGAAGTGATCTTCAACTACTTCTGTATCTGTTGGCTTTGGCATCCTTGACAGAAAGTCAGCTACAGGGTTCTCTTTCCCAGGTCGATCTTTGATTGTAATGTCGAATTCCTGCAGTAAAATCAACCATCTTGTCACTCTTCCGTTTGTAACAGGTTTATTTGCTAAAAATTTAATGGCAGAGTGATCAGTATATAGTACTATAGGATACCCAGTTATATAATGTCTAAACTTTTTTACAGCATGAACTACAGCTAAAAATTCCTTCTCAGTCACAGTGTAATTTAATTCAGCAAGGGATAGATTTTTGCTAATATAATAGATTGCATATGGCTTCTTGTCTTCCTCCTGCGCAAGTACTGCTCCAATGGCTGTGTCTGAGGCATCGGATGAAATTTGGAATGGAAAATTCCAATTTGGGCCCCTCAGCACTGGGGCTGTTGAAACAATATTTTTTAGATCATTAAAGGCATTGTCACATTTATCTGTCCAAATAAAATCATCATTTCCAGTTAGTGCATATAAAGGTGGAGCTCTTCGAGAATAATGTTCTATAAATCTTCTATAGTAACCAGAAAATCCAAGAAAGCTACGTACCTCTGTTTATGTGGTGGGTGTGGGTATTAACAAGATTATTTGAATTTTAACTAGGTCCACTTGAATTCTAGCTGCTGAAATATAATGCCCTAAGATAACTCCTTCAGTCATCATCATAAGACACTTTTCATGGCTTAAGAAAAGCTAGTGTCAATGCATCTTTGCAATACCTTTTCTATATTTTCTAATGCAGGCTCAAAATCATCCCCATAAGGTGTGAAATCATCCATATATACTTCGCAGCCTTCATTTATTAAGTCTGTAAAGATGCTGAGAATGGCCCTTTGGAATGTAGCAGGGGCATTGCATAGGCCAAAAGGTAAGACTCGGTAGGAAAATTTCTCCCATGGACAGGTAGAAGTAGTTTTGTCTTGGTCTTCAGGGGCAATCTGGATTTGATTGTACCCACTGAAGCCATCGAGGAAAGAAAATAATTTCTTTCCTGCCAATGTGTCTAATACATGGTCAATGAAAGGAAGGGGAAAGTGGTCTTTTTGTGTTGCCTTGTTAAGTTCACGATAATCTACACATATTCTCCACTTTCCATTATTTTTTGGCACCACTACTAATGGAGAGACCCACTTGCTATCAGATATTGGGTAGATGAAATTAACATCCAATAGTTTTTGTAATTCAGCTTTCACAATATCTTTGAGGTGAGGGTTTAGTCTTCTTTGGCGTTGGCGAATGGGTCTTGCATATTCTTCAATATAGATGTGGTGTGTACATGGTTGAGGGTCAATTCCTTTCATATCGGGGTAATCCCATGCAAAGGTTGCTTTGTATTTTCATAATAATTGGACCAACTTCTCTTCTTGTTCAGCAGTCAGATTTTTGTTAATGTTTAGAGTTTTTCCTGGCTCAATTTCTACAATATTTCTACTGTACACAGAAGTAGTAGGTATTATTTGATCAAGAATGTCTTTCAAAGGATCTTCTTCTTCTTTATTATCAAATGTTGCCTTGATCATGTGACATTGTAAATGAGATTTGGTTTGTGGTTTATTAATAAAATTATTAATGATATCATCCTCTATTTGATCTTTAAAATCAAGAGCATTTTCTATAGTTAGAGGTGATCTCATATTTTCCATTAGATATGATACAGGTTGTTTTTTTGTTTTGATTATTGATAGACTTGGCTGGGCTGGGGGATATAAAGCTAAATTCTTGACATAGTTTCCCCTTGTTATTGTCATGTTGCCTTGTCGGCATCCAATATAAGCATCGACAGTTGCCAACCAAGGTCTACCTAAGATCAACAGATGTCCTTCTAGTTGTTTCTTTGGATTGATAACCAAGAAATCAGCAGGGTATTCCCAGGAATATACAGATACCATTACATATTGTAATGTACCTTCTGGTTTGACTACCGACCGGTCAGCCAATTCCAATAAGGTTGTTGTTAGTTCTATCGATGTAATGCCAAGTTTTTAACAGGTGGTGGTTTTTAGGATATTGATTGTTGCTCCCAAATCAACTAAGGAATTTGGGAATGATTGCCCATTGATTTGCACTGTCACTATAGGATTTCGTGGGTCTTCATATTTGATAGGTGTTTCCATCCCTGGTAATAAGTCAGATAAAGTACCGACTATTTGGACAGTTGGATTGGTGGTTGTTCTCCTCTTTGGCTTTTTTATGCATAATTCTTTAATGGTTTTTGCATATATAGGAATGTCTTGGATAGCTTGGAGGAGAGGGATTTTTATACACAAATTTTTTAATTCTCCCAGAAGATCAAAATTAGGATGTTCTAATGGGCGCGGTATGATTAATCACTCTAGGAATGGTGGAGAGGAAGTTGTTAATTCTTGTTGATTTTGTTGTTGAACCTCCTTCTCTTTCTATAATGTTTGTTCTACAGGTAACAGATGTTCAATATGAACATTATTGTTTCTCTCTGTTTCTACTATGCGCCCAGACCTTAATTGGAGGTCATTGTACTCCCTCAATTTAGTTTCTAATTTTGGGGGTTCCATTATTTGGATAGATTTAACTGGCCTATTGTTTGGGTTTGGGTTGGGTTGGGCTGGGAGTTGTGGTCTTAAGTTGGTCTGGGGGTTTGTATAGGGAGCTGGTAGTGTAGGTTGAGAGAGAGGAATTGTTCTAGCTGGATGATTTGTAGGTCTTTGCCATTTTGACTGCTAGGCCTGACTCTGGGAAGTAGAGGGGGACCATTGTGTAGGATAGTTATTATTTTGCCAAAACGGTGGGCAGAAAGGAAAGCTAGACCAATTATTTTGGTTTGTTTGATTTGGCTAAGATGTTGGAGGAAATGGCTGTTGTGATCAATTGGGGAAAGGTGGTTGATTTTGCCACATTCCACTATATTGCTGAGCATTGTATTGAGGAGGCTGAAAAGAAGAAAATGGATCATTTGGCATACTTGATTGTCATGGCTGCCATTGTCGGCGCTGATCAAGCAGACATACCACTTCTGATTCTTCTTCTGCCTCCTTATAAACTGCTTTTAGTCTAGGAAGCGAGGGACATCCTTCTGTAGGGACATCCTTCTGTAGGGTGATCTTTCGTGCAAATGGCGCAGACTTTGATCACATCCAATGGGCACTCCTTGTGGCTGTGTTTCTTCCTGCATCTAGGGAAGAATATTGCCAAATTTTGTTCTCCTTCTGCTTGCTTTTGTTTGGCTTGCATAATGTCGAACTGCGTTGTTAGAGTCCCAAGTATGTCTGTCTTAAAATCTTCTAGCAGATTTCCAATCTCTGCACAAGTCACACCTTTATTAGAGGTCTTATTTTCTCTTGTAATCATATCACGTTCTACTGATTTTAGCCTTGTGTTGCCCCTCGAACTCCTGATACACAAATCAATGATGTTAGGATAACTTTTCTGATATATGTCACCTTTTCCCATAATATTCAATGTTTCAACCCATTGATCTTTCATTCCCATAATTAATGTGGTTTTCAAAACATTATCAGGTAAGGGTAAAGATGCATAAGGGGATCTCTGAAGATTGTATTGAAACCGTTCCACATATTCTTCCAAGGTTTCATTTGGTTTTGCTGTCATTTGGAATATTTCATCTTTTAGTTCCCGAGACCTGCAATAATCTTGATATTTCTTTAAAAATGCAGCTTTCATCTGATCCCAATCAGTTATGACACCCCCACGTAATCCCATAAACCATCGTAAGGCTGCCCCTTTTAACATTGAAGGGAATATTTTTAGTTTTTGGGGATCAGTGGCATAATCATATCCCCTGCATAGCACATCGAATTCAAACAAAAACGCATCTGGATCTTCTGATGTTAAGCCATGAAATGTGGGAATATGTTGAAGGGGAATGGCCTTCATAGGCGCATTGACTGTGGTATCTACTATAGGATATTGCAGCGTAGAGGTTTGTTGGGGTGTCTGTTGGTTCTGATTTTGGTTCTGGGCCATTTGATCAAAGATGTGCCAATATCCTTCTGGGATCTCCAAGGAATTTCTAGGCTGACTAGCAGCGATAGGAATGGTTTTGACAGCGCTCCCCTTGTCTGGAATAATGGGTATTCCTTGTTGACCTACTGTTTGAGGTGATTCAGGACCTTGGCTTTGAATAAGTGTAATAGCACTTCCCTTATCTGGACTACTTATTGTTTGGGCTATTTCAATAGGAGATTTTGGGTCTCCGGTTTCTCCTGTTTCCCCTTCTCCTTCTCGGAGATTGCTAGAGTTCCCTTCTTGAGGGGAAATTATGCAAGGATTCTCAATTTCTTGGGAATCTTGTTCAATTCCCTTTGTTTGACTGTGTATCTCAGCAAAGGCTTCAGATTGTGATTCTGTATCCTGAAGGGAACTAGTAGGATGTCTAGAGATAGCTTTTCTAAACCCTACTGATGGCTGAGATTCAGTGCTTTTAAGGATTTTGTCAATAAAAGTTGTCTGCCCAAGGGTCACCGGTCCCTTAGGTTTTTCAATTTTAGGAGGAATTTTGTTTTTCTTAGTTGGTCTATTCATTCAAGAAAACAAACCTTCATTCCTACCTAAAGAAAGAAGCTTACCTACTTCTACTATGAAGCGGGTTGTGAGCAAGTGTGTTTCTTACCCAGTGCGCAAGTTCTTACCTTATGTCTTTAATACCCAATTCTTCGCAAGCAGAAGAAAATCAGCTGTGCATCACTCCTCTGAAATGGCATACACTCTCCCCAACAACGGTGCCGAAATGTTGGGTCATAAAAAGGTATATTTTGAACACCTAATTAGCCTACATTAATCATCAATCTGGGAGCGACTTTTTATTTCAAGAGTACTCTGTCTGAGGCTACAATTAACTAAGAGTAATGCTATGAAGATGTAGTACAGAATGTTAAATACAAGAGTAAGCAAATGCTTGTAAAGAAATATAATTACAATAACATAAATGGAAATGTTCTAGAACCTTAATTAAATCAATCTGCAAAACATCGATCAAGGATACAGTAGCAATAACTCTTTCCCTTAGAAATCGATGCAAGATAACCAATCTGGGAACTTGGAAGAAATAACCAGTGTCCTCTATAGTTGGTGATCTTAAAGAAATCGAAATGAAATAAAACTCAATCTTCTTGCTGATGAAAATAACTAAAAGGAACAAAATCTAGAAAGGAACAGTAGCTTGTAATTCCTTTGCATAACAATTGTAACTCATCTATTTGCTAATCTGAAGCTATGAATCAGAAATAAACAATAAACAGAAATGGAACAGAAATATGAACAACAATTCTAATTCTAACGTAATCAGGAAACTAATCTCAATACTCCAATCATGTCGATAGCCAATACTACGCAACAATCAATTATAACAAATCATAAACTAATAGAACAACAACTAGAATCAGATATAGAACAACAAAGCTTTTATAACAATAGCAAGATAACTGAATAGCGAATGTACTTCTTGCAAAGAATAAAATATCAATGCAATTTGTTAATGAATCTGTATTCAATCTAACAACAGTCAATCAGCTCTGTAATTGAAATAAACATTAAACACAACTTCACACAACAATAAGAAAAGATTAAGAATACAAACAACAAGGTAATTCCACCAGAGTCGGGCCCTTAGCGCCAGTGAAATACTGCTGGGCTACTTCAGAACTTAAGAGATGAAACGAAACGTGTGTTTGGTATTAATCGAACATAAATTATTACAGAGACTATTCTCTCAAAGCCGAGAGTCAATAAACATAATATTACAGAGGAATCGTTTGAATATAAGGATTTTTGACCAACTAACTGAGTGACTGACTGCCTCTTTTATCACTAAAGGACATTGCTTTATATATCAGATCCTGATGGACAAGACAAGGAATAATATGAGTTTGAACAGCGATCCCTCAAGATCGAAGGATCCTGAGGGATTCGCTCCTCTTTGTTTAGTTATCATCTTGTTTACTTTGACCGAGGCCGAGCTGTCCCCTGCCTTTTTTTAGCAATCCGTTCAGATCTCCTTGTCTTTGGCTGGATGTGGTCGAACGCTAATGGAGTAGCAGTTGCATTGATCTTAGCTTTGCCTTTGGTACATCTGTTCACTTCATCTAATTCCTGTTTTATCAACAAAAAGCAACCATTAGTCATCTTTTTATAATAAACATAAACCTTTCCAATTCTATCATAATTCTTATAATAAATTAACTTCCCAAGGTAAAAAGGAGTATGTCTATAGTAAAATAATGAGAAGATACATAGTAATTTCATACATTTTTCACTGCCCAACACATTGGTGCTTACCGCTCTTCTCATCTGTCCATTCCATCTCCAAGGTCTTCCAATATTTGGTGACTTTTCCCAGTGTGATCAACAACTGTATACCCAATATCACATTGGTGTCAGGAATATTGACCACAAAGAAGTTATCTATCAATGTGTATGTCGCCCAAAGTTGCAGTCAATGCCAAAACATATTTCACCCATTACATAGTTCTAGCTCCTGGAACCAAAACTGAGAATCCTTCAAAATCACCTGTGGGTATGCCTCTCCTCTGCACTAGTTTGGTATCAATAAAACTGTGGATAGCCTGATTGTCTATCAATACTGACACCTGCTGCCCCTAAAGTGTGCCTCATGCTCTCAATGTCAGATATGTGGGAACTCCCTCTAAAGCTGCAAGGGCCCCTCTAGTTGGAGAAAATTCTCCAATTCCACCTCTTGGTGGTGGTGGATCCTCTCCTGGTGCCACAGCGTTGGTTTCCCCTTCCAACTCCTCCTATGCTTCCTCTTCACTATCGGAGAACACTTCAATATAATGTGCCTTTCAAGCAACACATCGATGGCCTGGTGGCCATGGTTCTTGTCAAGTGAAGCAAAGCGTCCCTATCCTCAAATATCTCTGGATATCATCACTAAGAGGTACTTTTCCTTGGTTCCCTTTTGGGGGTGGAACCTTCATATATTTCCCCTTTGACTAGAATGTGGGTTTTTGCTGGAATTTAGCTCTTTCCCTTGGAAAATCATCTTGTAATTCCCTAGCCCACTCAATGGCATCTTGGAGCATAGCTAGTCTAGTGGAATTTACTAACCCATGGAAAGGTTCCGCTAGTCCATCAATGAACATGTATACCCACCCAGCTGCGGATAGATCTGGCACCATGAAAAAAAGTTTTAGGAACTCAGAGATATAAGTATTTGGTTTTCCCAACTGCTTGAGCTTAGCTAGATGAACAAAGCATGCCTCTGGATCTCTTCAGTGAAATCTCTCTATCAATCTTTGGGTGAAATTTGCATATGTAGTCACACCTTCATGTCCCAATGTAGACAGATCATGGAACCACCATTCATGTGATTCACCTTCAAGGTGCAGTGCTACTATCTTAATAACTTTAGTCTTTAATACTTGGTTCAGCTAGAAATAAATGTCTAAATTTTCCACCCAAGCCTTTGTCGTGCACTTGGATGACCCATCCAAATTAGGCTGAAAGAATCTACCCATAGTACGCTCCAAATCATTGTTTTGCATGTACTATCCACTTTTATTGTTGTTACGGGGTCTTCTATTATCTTTGATCTGGAAGAACTCTTGAAGTTCATATTTTCTTTGAATCTTTGGACTGAGATTCATATTCCAGAAAATAATCACTGAGAGCCTCCTACTCTTGTGGTCCTCCAACTCCATTTCCTACTACTAAGAAGGTAGGCATAATGGAGCATTGTGAATCTTGCTGCAGTACCAGTTGCTCAAACCAATGATGTGAAGTACCAGAACTTTCTCCATTTTTAAACCCTCTTTGGGTTTCCCTTTGTGTCCCCACCCTCATCTCCTTGATCTATCTGGCGAGATCCTGCATAGATTAGAGAAGAATTTTTGGAAACTCTCTCTCATCCATTTCTCCCGAAATTGGAGACTTGCCTTTGTCTTCTATTTATTCTTAGATATGGTCTTCTTTGTTGGTTTTATAATAAAATTTTTGACCTCTATTAATATACCATTTCTCTCGATCTGTAAGAGGCTCTTCTTTAGATGTCATAGATGTAAATTTCCCATAGGGCGAGCCAATATTATGCTCTGATACCACTGTAATATCCCAAAATAAAATAAACATGATTGTTGAAAAATAAACTCGAAATTGAAGTAAACATCATTAGACAAAACAAATGAGGAGATCATCTGATTCATTTTATTACATTCTAGTAGAGATGAAGTACAAAGTGCTTGAAGAAAAGACACTCAAGCTAAACAGAAAAGCCTAAAATGACCCTAAACCTCAGTACATGATATGTTGTTGCTACAACAGTTGCTGGAATTTTGCCACTACGCATTCCTGCTGGAGAATACATATTCTGGAAACTAGGAATGCGTAGATCTGTTGATTGGGTGCTCAGAAATAGTTCTAATTAGAGATCTCATCTTTCTATTACTTTTCCAAGATAACCCAAAAAGGGCTTTCGGAAATGAAAATAACTGAAAATGCAGCCCTATGGCTGATTTACGCACTGCAGCTAGGAGAATGCTAGGAGGTGGTTGAACTGATGAGAAATCTATTGTTACTCCTCCCAATAAAATTCCAGGATGAAGGGTTGCTCCCCTCACTGGATGCCAAGCTAAGAAACTTGGTTTATTGCTCCTCCAATTGATCTTCCCTCTTGTATTGCGCAATTCTTGAAGGAGAATGTGCTGTTGATAGGGGCAGAAGATTGGTCTGATGCATGATGATTAAATGAAGCTCAAGAACCTTTCCTGAGTGGGCACTCGAATTCCACCGAGGATAAGGGTGGGATTTTCGCTCGGAAACACCTGTGTGCTAAACAACACAACATACTTCGCTAAATAGCTAAAGAATGCAAAAATTCATAAACAATATTCATAATGCATTATATGGTTGACATCGCCTTCCTTATATGGTTGTGATCCCTCACACTCTTGGCCCCACACAATAATGATGCTACACACATGGCCACTAACCGCCATCATGACTGCATTGTCTTCCATTGTCTCCACTACCTCCATGACTGCGTTGTTGATTTGGTCAAATTGACCCCATCCACATGCACTCACCCACATTCACAGTAAGAAGTGGTTAATTCATCTTGACCCTATCTAGATGAATTGATCCACATTCACATTAAGAAGTGTTTTTATTCCTACTAAAGGGATTTATGGGTCACTCTACCCTCTTATTCATCTATCTTGTTGGAAAAAACAAAAATTAATATTCTAATTAGCTAAAAGCTAATTAGGAATACTGCAAAATAAAAATAAAAATAGGGGTAACTAGGAAAAAGGGTTTACCAAGTAGCGGTGAACTGCAATATACCACCTTGGAGAGCCATGGATTTACGTATGGATAGGAAATGTCCCTGAATGTTGTGTTCGGTGTATCACAGTGTACAAGGTGCCTCGTTTGGTTACCTAAGGTGGGATAGCAACCTAGTGTGGACTTCCAAAATATACCAGAAGGTACGTTGAAGTGCAATCTATGTTAGTCTTTTGTAATGTATAATTGTAAAATGAGAACATTTCCATATAAGTTTCATGCATGGAGTGAAATCCAACATACCCAAAGGTACGTGGAGAACGGTTTGATACAATTACGTACATGGAATGGGGTATCACCCTCAGGATGCAACACTAGAAAATAATGAGAGCTCCTATGTTTAGAGACGCTGGAAAATGTCTTTAGCATAAACCCCTAGATATTTTCGTTAATGTTTCAAATGCTCCTTACGTTGATTGAGTGAATTTTAGAAGTTTATATTGAATTATGTTTCAATTTCAAGGCTCAAAACTTGATGCCACCTGAACAAACCTATGATGCAAATAATATGAAAAAAATAACTCAATTCATTTTTCTTTTAACAATGAAAATCCTAACTAAGGAGGAGAAGAATAAATCAATCAACAATGCAACAAACAAGTGATGCAACAATCGATCTCCTCAACTTCACTATTCAAATCAAAATGAAAGCCCTATATGCAATGAAAATAATTGTTTTTATTTTATTTTCTTTTAATGTTTCAAATGCAAAGAAATATATGAATACGACTTGATCGCTGACAAAAATAAACCACATAGAGTTTAACTATAATGTAAAATTTATTTTTCAAATTCAAGAATCAAAGTATGCATACAAACTTGAATTGACAAGAAGAAAGAAATAACGAAAAAAAATCTTATAAAAAAGGTGATGACACTCATAGGTGATTAACACTCATATACAATTTAGGCCCCACCCCCCGACGAAATGGGGGGGAAGTTTTTTGCAACAATTAAAGAAAAAACATTAAAAATTTGTTAAGAACTTAAGTAAACGTCCAAGTAATGACCAAAGGAAAATTAACTCAATTTCACACAAAATCAAGTGTTATATTGCCTTAAAAAATACAGGGACACACTCAGAGACATAAGGACAACTTGATGGACCAAATAAAATTAGAGAGCAAGGCAATTAAAGAAATTTTTTGCATCTTACAGGTATCAGTGTCAGTGCAGAACATGCACGAGTGCTCTGCAATGTAGGTAGAGAGAAGGATAAAGTGCATTGAAGCGCTCTGTCTCCAAACCATGGGGGGTGTTGATGTTAATCTGACCAAATTATGGCACAAAGAATCAAATCAATCTTCGTGAAGGGTTTTCTTAGGGTCAATCAAGGTCTGAGTGATGAAAGCAAGGTCAGTTCTAGAAGTAAAACAAGTGCTAAGAGTTATGTAGGTAAATCCCCTCTGAAGACAGAGGTGATCCCTCTAGCCCTAGGGTGGGTCTAGAAACAAAGGGACACGCTAAAGTGTTGCTTCCTAATTATTGAATGAACAAGAGAAACGGTAGATTGACCTACCTAGAATCTAACGTTGTCCATGTTGCTGTAATAGTGGTGGCCTCTCGCTCCTACTTCAGCAAGTCACAATCCGTTCGCCATTATGCTTGGATATCTTCACAAAGAACAAGGAAACAAGAACAACATACAATATGAAAACATTCCATTCATAAATTTTAACCAGTCAAAGAGGGCTAAACATATTGCATTAAACAAACATTATAACACAATAGTGGAACCAAACATTAGTCATGTATATAAATGAATAGAAGGAAGAGTTACAACCGATGCTTTGACGTCGCAGTATAATCCAGCGGGGTTCAAGTGAAACGCGTCTCAGATGCTCATCAGGGAATTCGGACAGGGTAAAGGCATGGACTCAAGTCCTCCTCAATGTAATTCCTTCTATCTATCTTCTCTAGTCCTTCAGCTATAGTATCAGTTCTCCAACTTCAACTAGCCTATTCTAAGAGAATAGCTTCTTTTATAGAGGAAAAGGAGGAGGTTGGGATCCCTACAAAGGTGGGAGAGAGTAATATACTTTAGGAGAGTTCGAAGGGAGGTGGAAACTACTAACTAAAGGACGGAGTCTGTGGTTGTTTCAGTTCAACCACTCCCAATGACTCATCCTCAAGGTGGTTGGAATAGAACCTCCGCCTCTATTTTTTAAAAAAATTCCATAAACATCTTGGCACGGGTGCTTAACTGGGACAGAGCGCCAAGTGGCACTAGCTCAGTGTTAATTTTCAAGCTCAGCGTGGGAGTGTAACTAGCTACTCGTGCCAAGGCAAAAACAAGGGTTTTTACAGTCCTTCTCGGGGAATTGTCAACAAGAGGAATGTTAATCTCATGCAAAGGAATGTAATAAATGTTTTTGCAAGGCATGACACTTCTTATAAGTCACAGAAACAACCCTCCAATGGGCAAGATGGGGATTGCAGGGACAGTGAAAAAATTCTATGTAACAAATGCCCCTTAAAGCATGAGCTCCGAGGGAGAGGGAGGGGCAAAATTATTTATGAGAACACGTTCAAACCAAACACCGCTGTTGGAAAAACTTTAATTACAAATACAACTGATATCTCTGATACATGAACATGTGGCATGGGCGTAGCCATCCATAATAGAGTATATATAAAAACTGAGATCCAAGGTATGGACGCAACCATCCAGCAGTAAGGATCAATAAATAGACTCAGGTATGATCGCAGCCATCTAATCAAAAGAGTCATGCAATAAGTTATAATAATCCACCAAAATCAGCAGCCTGGACTTTATCAAAAAAAATCCAAGGTCTTCCACTCCATCTCGACCCAAACAAGTACAATTTCAGGCATGCAAATATATGAGCTGAAGTTGAACATGCAAGAAAATCACCTGGTTACCAGCCAATGATGAAAGTTGTTAACAGGCACGAGAGAAACCACCAATAATGATAATGGCTCTTAAGGTACAACCAATAAAATCCATGGGATGTGAACAGTGATCTTGCATCGAACATAGGCAGAATCACTCGATCGAAGGCCAATGATGTAGACCTTGCGTCGAATGCAAAAAACCTGCCATTAAGGCATGCAGGCTCCAAGGTACTAGAATAGAGTCTCTCGATCAAATTCTTGGATAATGCGCTGAAATCGATAGGAAGTGACCTGATTGAAGGTGGGCCATAATGTTTCTCACATCATCAATACGAGACATAGGAACATGATAATAGTGAATCAGGACGAACAGAGAATCAGAGGGAGGTTGAAAACTGCAGAGGCAAACTTTTCTTGAACATATCAGCAGCATGACACTGGATTTGGTAGTATTTGGCATCAAAGGATCTGAAGTCATGACGACGTGGAAAAGAGCAGATGAGAGGTCAAAAGGTATTACCCAAACCCATGGAGGCAAAAATGACGAAATTAGATGTACCCAACCCAGCATGAATGCAGCAAGTGCCATGTTAAAGAGCGACATACTGCCAACATATCTAAAACATGATTCCTTTTCCCCCGCCATTTCTGACGAGTACCCCAATTATCTTTTAAAACACGCTTGAAGGGGATAGCATATGCTTGTGTTGTAAGTTCGTCCTTTGGACAAATACATCCTAGTACATTTTGCGAGCCCTAGGAAGGAGGAACTCGAGTAACATCATGGTGACGAAACCCAATGTCATCAGGGTTTAACGAGTCTGACAAAGGGAAAACTCGGCATCTTTTATGTTTAAAGAGTTTGAAAAGAAGGCACAAAATAAAACTCCATCATGGCCCTTTTCGTAAATAGTCTCTCAGATCCGAAAAGGTAGAAAAAAATATCTGAAAGAACCTCTTAGTCCCGATAGGCTAAGGTATTCCTTTTTCGTAAATAATCTATCCCGGCCTGAAAAAGGGGTAAATGTATACTAGGTAGATATCGTTTCGCAACCATTTAACAAGTTCAAAACGATAAGAGTCTCGGCAATCTTTTCAGTTTTATAGAGTCGGAAAATATTTGAAAGATGGCTCCAGTAGTGACTTTTTTGTGTTTTTATCGAGTCCGAAAAAGTATAAAATTTAACTCGTTACTTCATCACTACGTCCTGAAAAACCTGTTGCTGCACAAGAGACACGTGTAAAACCCATTTTTCGAAAAATAATATAATAAAATAATCGAAAAACATGTCTTAAAACCTAATTAGGTTTGTAAAAAGTTATAAAATGCCAAAAATGGTAAAAAAACAATTACTTTCACTTTTTACCTCTTGTGGAGCAAATAGTTACCCATTTCACTGTGTGATTTTGCGGCGACGATAGCGGACAATCCAACAGATCAATATCAAATCCGTTAGTTCTAGGTAAGAGCCGATATCTTTCCCTTAATTTTGAGGCATTCCTTACTACTTGCAACTTCTCATTCAAAAATTTGGGGAGGAAGTATGAAAATTAGGGCATGGCGGTTGGCGCAAGTTTCAGGCACGGAGTCGGGGCAACCGCCCAATTTTTTCTACTAGGGCGCGCCCATTGGTGCGACTGTTTGGGAAACAGTCACGCCAACGATGCTAACCATTTTTCATGCATAATGTAAGACACAAACCCCATTTACTTACAAATCCAATCTCCCAAAAGGCTAATATCACTCATATGAATGTGTTTACAGGTAAAAAGCAACAAAATGGTGATAAAATGGAAGGAACAGGAACACAACGAAGAAGACGAGCTTGCCATGGAAAATGAGAGATGCATGGAAGCTCTAAGGGATTATGGACTGAAGAAGTTCTTCTTGACACCGTGTCTCCATGATCAACCAGAGCTGTTACAATATTTGATCAGTATATGGGATGAGAACCAGGGAACGTTCATCCTTCGAGATCAAGAACTTGAGATTTATGTTTCTGACGTCTATTTTATCACAGTATTGTCGCGAAGGGGAGCAGCACCGATTCTAACTGGTACCCGGCCTTGCATGGAGATCATTTCCATGGTAATGGACAGAGTATATCTGGGGGCATAGAAGGGAACAAGGAGCGGGGAATTAGAAAGCCAAACTATCCCAGACCTAGCACTAAAAGTAGTGCTGGATACCATCACACGAGCTGCGGAATCGAAAGCACCGCACAAAGCAACAAAAGCACAGTTGCTTCTTGCTATAGACTGCTTGTCACCAACCATCTACAACTGGGTAGAGGCTGTGAAAATAAACATGAAACGCCAACTAACAAAATGCAAGAAGACCAAATTGAAGCACTTTGGTTATGGGTATATATTAGTATCCTTCTTCCTGGAACAACTACCAATATTTCAGCGTCAGGAGTTCATAGTCCCGACACCACTAGCGAGAGAACTACGGATGGCCCGATGGGTGGCTTTGATGCCAAGAGCAATAGGCGATCAACAGATGTCCTGGAGACCGGAGTTCTTTGATTGGCTCCGCCGACAGTTGATCATCATGGAGGACTAGCCCTACTTTGGTATATATTTTACTGGTGATCCAGACCTACCGCCCCTAGGGGGAGAGGATTAGGACGAAGATTTGGGTAAGGCTCATTTTTAATTTTCATGAGTATTAAGAAATTTTTTTTTTTTTTTAAATGTATGTTCTGACTTTAAATCCATGAATTCGCAGATGTCGGCCCAGAGAGACCCGTGGGCATGTCTCCGATAGTGAGGCAAATTCCTTGTGATTTCGACCCTCATGGTGAGGGTAGCGAGGAAGAGGAGCTCGTGTGCAGCCTAGAGGGGATCACTCATGGAGTCCTATATTATGCACAATTCGATGATGTTTCTCGCGCCTACTAGAGACATACTGTCAAGGTGTAAAGTCGTATTCACCGGTTGTTGAGGCGGCTTGTAAAGGCAATGACATGCTATCATGAGCATCATGCCGATTAGGCACCTAGGCTTTATATCTGTATGTTTGAGAGACAGGGAGTCTCAGGATGTAACAAAAACACACATATATGTTTTGAATGTATGATGCACGCTGATGCAAACATGCGATAATAGTCACGCCAACGACGCTAACCATTTTTCATGCATAATGTAAGACACAAACCCCATTTACTTACAAATCCAAGCTCCCAAAAGGCTAATATCACTCATATGAATGTGTTTACAGGTAAAAAGCAACAAAATGGTGATAAAATGGAAGGAACGGGAACACAACGAAGAAGACGAGCTTGCCATGGAAAATGAGAGATGCATGGAAGCTCTAAGGGATTATGGACTGAAGAAGTTCTTCTTGACACCGTGTCCCCATGATCAACCAGAGCTGTTACAATATTTGATCAGTATATGGGATGAGAACCAGGGAACGTTCATCCTTCGAGATCAAGAACTTGAGATTTATGTTTCTGACGTCTATTTTATCACAGTATTGTCGCGAAGGGGAGCAGCACCGATTCTAACTGGTACCCGGCCTTGCATGAAGATCATTTCCATGGTAATGGACAGAGTATATCTGGGGGCATAGAAGGGAACAAGGAGCGGGGAATTCGACATCCAAACTATCCCAGACCTAGCACTAAAAGTAGTGCTGGATACCATCACACGAGCTGCGGAATCGAAAGCACCACACAAAGCAACAAAAGCACAGTTGCTTCTTGCTATAGACTGCTTGTCACCAACCATCTACAACTGGGTAGAGGCTGTGAAAATAAACATGAAACGCCAACTAACAAAATGCAAGAAGACCAAATTGAAGCACTTTGGTTATGGGTATATATTAGTATCGTTCTTCCTGGAACAACTACCAATATTTCAGCGTCAGGAGTTCATAGTCCCGACACCACTAGCGAGAGAACTACGGATGGCCCGATGGGTGGCTTTGATGCCAAGAGCAATGGGCGATCAACAGATGTTCTGGAGACCGGAGTTCTTTGATTGGCTCCGCCGACAATTGATCATCATGGAGGACTAGCCCTACTTTGGTATATATTTTACTGGTGATCCAGACCTACCGCCCCTAGGGGGAGAGGATTAGGACGAAGATTTGGGTAAGGCTCATTTTTAATTTTCATGAGTATTAAGAATAAATTTTTTTTTTTAAATGTATTTTCTGACTTTAAATCCATGAATTCGCATATGTCGGCCCAGAGAGACCCGTGGGCATGTCTCCGATAGTGAGGCAAATTCCTTGTGATTTCGACCCTCATGGTGAGGGCAGCGAGGAAGAGGAGTTCGTGTGCAGCCTAGAGGGGATCACTCATGGAGTCCTATATTATGCACAATTCGATGATGTTTCTCGTGCCTACTAGAGACATACTGTCAAGGTGTAAAGTCGTATTCACCGGTTGTTGAGGCGGCTTGTAAAGGCAATGACATGCTATCATGAGCATCATGCCGATTAGGCACCTAGGCTTTATATCTGTATGTTTGAGAGACAGGGAGTCTCAGGATGTAACAAAAACACACATATATGTTTTGAATGTATGATGCACGCTGATGCAAACATGCGATATATATATATATATACAGCTGGTTTCCTATATGGATCTTTTCACATGATGATGATTTCACAAATTATGCAAATGTCTATCTAATACAATGTTAGCTACTATATTATTTAATGCATTCATTCGTCTAGGAATATGTTGATATGCGATAAAATAAAAATGTCTTTCCAACAAACGAATACGTAAATACAATCTCAAAATGTACGGGTTTATAACTGAATAATGACCATTGAGTTCTAAAACAACAAGCTATGAATCTAGATTCACAAGCAATGTGCGTATGCCGAGATTGATTGCCTCGATTAATAGTTCAAGAACAACACTATATTCAGCGACATTGTTTGTAGTTCATCCTAGAAAAATACCTTGTAGTTCTATCAATTCACCCGCAGGATCACAGATTACCCAGGTTGTTGAAGACAAATTCCTAGCACTGTGGAAAGCACCATCCGCGAAACCAACATAAGGGGTAATAGACATCTGCATAAAAAAAAACAAGACCCAAATAAGCAGGAAAATGCTCGTAAAGCACACCAAATCAAATCATGTACAAAAATGAAAAAAACACCTATGTACACAAATCATGCATGAATGACTCATGCATAATATTTTTTGAGATACAACCCATTTCTAGGTTGTTCTAACGGATGACCTTCGTAACCAATGAGCTCATAGGCCCCATTCTGCAATACACGTTTAACAACGTAAGGCCCATGCCACATGGGTTAAAATTTACCTGCCCCCAGCTTATCATGAGCTTGGTCATATAGGAGGACGAGATCTCCTTCAATGAAAGCATGAGGGGAAACTGATTGGTCAAAATGAGCTTTGACCCGTTTTTTACGTGCTTCAATAACCAAAGTAGAAAAGCGATGGGTTTCATCCAACTGTTCGATATAAAGGAGACGTTCTGCTTCCGGTGACGTGTTCGGCAGTAATTCAACAACCAACTTGAGAGAAGGTATTTCACATTCAATCGAAAGAGTGGCTTCCAGCCCATAAACCAACTAAAAAGGGGTGAATCTGGTTGCACTCTTAACTGAGGTTCGGTGTGCCCAAAGAGCTGAAAATAACATGAGATGCCAATTGGATTTATGGATCCCAATCGTACGTTGAAGCATAGTAATAAGAACTTTATTCACGGTTTCAACCTGGCCATTGGCCTGAGGATAGTACGGCGTTGAGCTGTCGTGATGCAGACCCAACTTAGAAGTCAACTCGGCCACCATGTAATGTCGAAAATGGGAACCATGATCGGTGACGATGGCTTGAGGGACACCAAACCTAGCAATTATATGATTGAATATTAATTGAGCAGTTGTCTTACCATTGAAGGCAAGTGTAGCCATTGCTTCGGCCCATTTGGTGAAGTAGTCCACGGCTACGATAATATAAGAATTCCCCTCGGCCGAGTGAGGGTTACACGTCATAAAATTGATGCCCCACTTCACAAAGGGACCAACAGTAATGACAGGATGAAGAGGTACAGGCGGCGCATGCATCTTGCATTGATAAACTTGGCAATCATGACATTTACGAACCGCGACAATGTAATGTTTGAAGATAGAAGGCCAGAAATAACCAGCACGAATAATATTCTGTGTAGTGTTATAACTAGACATGTGACTACCATTGTGACAATCATTGAGGACTTTCTCAGCTTCCTCAAAGGTCAAACACTGACGGAGAATGGAATCTACTCCGACACGATAGAGGGTATCCTCGACTATACGATAAGGTTGCGACTGATGACGGATGCGTCGGCGGGCATCCTTCATCAACTCAGATATGAAAGTAGAAGTTTGGAGATAAACGATGATATCACCGTACCATGGATCAAGGGTGCTAATCAATAAAAGTGTATCGTCTGGTATATATTCCTCAGGACAAGACGGAGGAGAGTCTGAAGGCAAGGAACAAATTAAATCAGCAAAGACTAATGATCACTTCGACTTGGCTGCAGTAGATTCCAAATCAAACTCTTGGAGGATAACAATCCATTTTGAGTATTTGCCCCTCAGAAATTTTCGAGACAATATATAATTCATGGGGTTGCAATCGGAAATCACAGTCACTGTACGCAAAATAATATAATGATGAAAACAATGAATGACTTGAACCGCAGCTAATGCTAACTTCTTGACATGGGCATAGCGCGTCTCAAGGTCAAGAAGGTTACAAGATATGTAATAAATAACATGCTCGTTACCGTCATCATCATCTTGTACCAGAACCATGGCAATCGTACTGAAAGCAACGGCTAAATAAAGGGAAAAATCACGATGATAGTTAGGAGGATGCAAGAGAGGAGCATTAACAAGAAACGTCTTCAGGGCCTCAAAATAATTTTGAGCAATCTCATCCCAACAGAATGAGATTCCCTGCTTTAATAAATACATGTATCCCCGAGCCACTTCTACATAGTTAGATATAAAACGGCGTAACAAAAATATTAATAGGCATCGTCTGTGTAATGTTACTCAAGTTACCTTCCGTAAAGATGTCATGTGTCAAAACAGGAAATTGAAGCGGAGGAGAAGGAACCTGAGCTACAAAATGCTCGAGACAAGTAGACATGGCCCCGAGGCCGGGCATAAATGAGAAACGATGATGCCCATCATCCCACGGCAGATCCTCAAGAGACATGGTTTCCACGATGGCTTCATCAGAAGGAAACACCTTTGTCAACGGATCAAGCGAATCTGAATCACCAAGCCAAGGGGATTGAGAATAAATGTCAAGATACATGCTCAAAGGAGCACAATCAGGGGACGGAGGTTCCGAAGCAACAATGATTTCACAATAATCAATCTCAATTGGACTCAAAGGCATCTCATCTCCGAAGGAATCAATCTTTTTAGCCGAAGGAATAATCCGTGGGTCATCAGACCGAGAGATCATATGAATCTGAACAGTATTAGGAGGAAGAGGAAAAATACCCACGAGGGCAGGATCTTTAAAAAGACTTGGCCCTATGCTCTCGTAGGGAGTGGGAATCTTATCCACATAAGGAATGTTTTTCTCGGAATAAGAGGTGAAGAAAGACAATTGATCGACAGTAACAATATTTCCTTCATGTGGAAATTTCAAAACACGAAAGAGAGTGGATGGAACACAGAACATGGCATGAGTCCAATTGCGACTGAGGATAAGATTATAATTGAGCTTAGCGTCGACGAATTCAACCTCGACATTGATTGTCTTCCCTTTCAAAGTAATCGGTAAACTAGCGAGAACACCTAAAGGCTTTGATTCTCTCCCATCAAATTCTTCTAAGGCATTTGGTGATGAATTCAGAGCTGGATAACCAATGGCTTTCCAACATGAACATGACATGATACATGTTGATGCACCTTCGTCCACAACTTCTCGATGAATATCGAGACCATTAATAACAACTTGAATAATGAGCGCAATCTGATGCGGAAGTCGTGGAACGAAATTCTCTAGATCGAAAGCAAGAAGGTTAGCATCAGCAGGATCAATCCCGCCAATTGCAGTTAACAAAGCTCTTCGCTGTGATGGAAAACTATGAAGTACTTCTAACACTGACATCGCGGATGACGCCTGAGCCAGATCTTCAACAATATTGTAATGGTGAGCGGCACGGGCGTTGGGATTATAAGAAGACTTACGGAGAACACCTTTGGAAGGTGGAAGCACAACGAATTCAGCATTGGGAATTTAAATCTCAAAAGGACCAGTAACAGGCAGAGGAAGAGGAGGACCATTAGCGATATCCTTCCCCGTGGCCTGAAGGGGTCCAGTATAATCTTTCGACTGAGTAGCAATAGAAACAGTGCTCGAACCGTTCATCATGAACACCTAAGAGCCAAAAGAGGCAGAGGACTCAGATTGCTCTACCATATGAGTCTACTGAGATGGGAAAGGTTCTTTAAGAATGACCGGAGCTCCCTGGGTGCCTTTGAGCAATCGGCTCACTTCAAACTATCGAGGACAGTCTTTAGTGAAGTGCTCTTTGTCATAGATTAAACAAGGGTACTTCGATTTGTGTTGAGAACCATCACCAACACGAGGTTTCTGAGAATCCTGTTTCAAGGTATCGTCTTTGGCTTTACCTTTACCTTTATTTTTACCTTTAGAAGTATAATCCGTAGGAGTGGCCTAAACGGCATTAACTTCTGAGGGTTTACCAGAATTCAGAGTAGACTGAGAAGCAACATTACTAGAAGGAGCGAACTTCCATTGTTCTGAGAAGTCTGAGACATAGAACCAATAATACCATCGACCGATGGAGTCGTTGGTGGTTTAGAAGTTCCAGGTCGCGGAGCATCAGGCAATATATCATATAATGCGCCAAACTGGGAGTACACAAGAGCAAGGTACTGGGCGTAAGCAATGGCTTGTTCCTCGGTTACACATGCCCCCATAGCTATGTCTTTGGCAATCTGATTGACAAAGGAGGTGGTGAACCAATGAGTTAGAAGCTGATTAGGAATTTCAAGTTTGATCATACAATGATGGCGCCTCCACTCATGAATATGATCTAAGATATGAGTAGCTCGGTCCTGTTTAAATGAAGTGAGGAGGTGTGTCTCAGTCTCATAACAGATTGGTAACTGAAAATGTGTAAGGAACACCATGTCTAAAGAGTTTAAATCTTGGAAGATGCCACGAGATAGCTCAATGTACCACTTTGCAGCGGCACCAGTAAGAGTTCGTTGGAAAAGACAGAGTCTAATAGAATCGTCAACCCAAGAGTTAGAGGAACACCACAAATGGTAAGTCATAACATGCGCTTGGGGGTCTTCACCAGACTTGCCCTCAAATTTAGGACAATCACCAGGAATCTTGGTTGGAACTGGAGGCCAATATGGGTTATGAAGAATAGGATCGTTCATCAACTTTGACACATCAGGTAATTCCAATGTAGCAAGAAATGGTAATTGGGTATTGAAAGTCATCGAAGGTCTTTGATAAGGCCCTGCATGTACATTCCACCTAGTCCGAGCAGGATTATGTCCCCATGCATTTTGTCTCGGAGGAGTCGGATCATAAGGATTAGAAGTAGGATAAGTCGGTTGATACTCGGGTTGAGGACCAGGATACTAGGTCTGAGTAGACCATGGAGGTCCTTGCTGAGCAGCGTATGGAGTCTGATGTGGAATGTAAGCATGACTTTGAGGTTGATGATAGACAGGTTGATTTTGAGGGTAAGTAACTTGAGGTGCAGTATATACCGGTTGATATGAACCTTGATGGTAGTAAGCACCTTGCAGTTGAGCAAGTGGACCCGGCTGAGCAGGTTGAGCAGGTTGCTGGGAAGGTAAACTTGGATGACTATAAACAGGTAAAATAGGCTGTTGAAACGATGGAACCGGTTGATGAGCAGGTTGAACCGAGTACCGAGGGCCACCGGGTTGGCCTTGTGGGAAAGATTGGCCCGATGGTTGTGATGGACCAGGTTGTCCCTGATGACCAGGGTGACCCGAAGAAGGACCGTAAGGTTGTCTTGGTACAACCTGTTGGCCATACTGAACATGTGATTGCGGTTATGGTGCAACAGGTTGTCCATGTGGTGGGTAGATTTTCCCCCAAGGAGCTTGAGATAGCCCTAGTTGATTCTGATGTTGACCAAACAGACTGGAGGGTTGTCCATGTTGGACCAAAGGTTGACCTTGTGAAGGTTGGCCTTGTGGACCGTATGGTTGTCCCTATGGACCAGAAGCAGGGTGATCTACTAAGACCGAGATTAACAGGCCACGTTGGATTGAGGAAAATAGACCTGCGAGTGTGAAAATATCCCGACGACTTATGGGTAACAAGAGGTGTGGATGAAGCCACACAGACCGTCGGTTGAACTGGAACAAATGTAACAGTAATCGACGAACTAGGAGTTAAAGGTGATAGCCCTAATGAAGGTAAGACCAAACTCTTAGAAGGAGTTACTATATTGGATTTCACAATGGAGGCAACTCCAGACATAATCTGACTCAAGGACATGAAGTGACACCGATGGTGGAGAAGACTAAGTAGAAACATAAGGGACATCTTCCAGAAAAAGCTGATATTCTCCTGTGGAAATAGTCATTCCTTCACTACCAATAGGACTAGATGAATCCATATCTGACTCCGCCGTAAGATCTTCAAAAATACTATGGGGACTAGGAGGCACAACAGCAGCAAAAAACGACAAGCTCGATGTAAGAGGAGGAAAATCTCCTTCTTCCCCAAAAACAGACCAAGCACTAGAAGGGGGCCAATTGAACTCAACTGGCTCTTTAGGAGTAGATCAGGTAGCAAGAGGCAAGACAGATGGGAGAATAGGCTGTGAGACCTCAGCAGACCTAGTGGACTGAGGAGTTTCAAAAGAAACATCCAGGAAAGAACTACCACTAGGAGGAAATGAAGACGACGAAACCGATGGTTCTGCCACCATGATTGTATATCAAAACAAAAAGGGGAAAAGAAAACCAAACGAGGACTCCAAGATCAAAACCAAGGAAAAACAACAGGCCAAGTAATAAAACTTTAACGAGCGTGTGATCGTAGGTGATTAATTTTATGACACTGAAACCATATTTGTTGTTTCATTTTTAAAGAGTCGAGAAACAAGCCAAAGATGACTCTAGTCGCTTTCAATTTTAAATGAGCGTGAAAGGACATGTGCTCGACGATCTCTTCTCTTTTTAAAGAGTCATGAAAATATCAAAATGACTACTCTGGAAGACTAAGCAAGAGGGTATACCAGGTTTCCGTGAACTTCCATATACACCTTGGTGATCAAATAAAGCATAAATGACTAAGGACTTGACATACGTGCATGTAGTCTCCCTGAATGCTGTGTTCGGTGTATCACGGTTACAAGGTGGCAGACTCGGCTCCCTATGGATAAAAGGATTGCAACTTAGAAGGGTCTTCTTTTACATACTCGACGGTACAGGGAGGGAAAGTCCGCACTAGCGTTGTCTAAAGCCAAATGGCGAACGACAGCTACTAGGTTTTAAGACGCCGGAACACGTCTCTAGCCTAGACCACTAAAAATATTTCGTTAGGTTTCAATGCTTCCTTAGGTTAATTAAATAATTTTTAAAGTTGATCTTGAATTACGTTTAAGTTTTAAGGTCCTATCGATGTTGGATCTCAAAAAATCCCTAAATGAAAGCTATATGCAAATGAACATCATTTCTGATTCAATGAATGGTAGTTCTGAGAAGGATAGAGATCTTTCAAACAAAAAGCAAACAAGGAAATTATGTGGAAAAATCCACTAATGCATCTAACAGATTACGAAAATGAAACTCTTTCCTAGATAATATGATGCTAGTTATGCAAAAGAGTATTTCACTTTCAATGCAAGAAAGAATGCAAAATACGTTTTTTATTTTTCAATGAAAAGAAGTACATGACGCACTAATTACATAAAAAAACAAAAACAAACACTAGTTTAAGCGTTGCATAGGAATCGAAATTGAATGAGTCAATAGATCACGAAACAAACACAACAAATCACTCAAACTAATGTCACAATATTTCAAACCAAGAGACAGTTTTCAAAACGATCCAAAACAAGCAATGTAATCTATGCTTGGAGCAAAAGGGTGAAGAACCAATCAAGAAAATGAAATGACTCTGCAACCAAGACAATCACTCAAAATATCAGGAAAAATGAGTGCAATCAAGCCACAAATGGGACTAAGAACAATCAAACCGACTCGATTTTCGAACAGAAGGCTCAGTGCACAAGGACACCAAAAAACACTAAGGCCTCAACCGACACTAATAGGAAGATAGACAAACAACTAAGAAAAGCAAGTCGACAACAATTAACACAATCCCAAAGGCAAAATCATGCATATAAAATAACCCAGGATCAAGCACAATTGACCAAAAGACTCATCAAGGAGGTCAAACCAATTCCTATAGGGGTTGGTGCGACTGTATGGTTGTAATCTGTGCCATACAGGGGTTGGCGCGACTGCAAAAAGAGCAACCTGTGCCAATTGGCATGGTTGTTCAGAGAAAAACCGCGTCAAGCCAGGTAACTATGAGAAAAAGAGGAAAAACCAAAACCTAATGCGCAGAGGTCAATATTGACACTATAGAGCTGAACATAGGATGAAAACTAAACAAGGAAACCAGAAAAAATAGATAACTAAAGAAATAATTGAAATTGACCCAAAAAATATGAAACGACAAACTCACACTGATCCCCAGTGGAGTCACCAATTTTTTATGTAGGTAAATCCCCTATGCGGATAGAGGTGATCCCTCTAGCCCTAGGGTGGGTCTAGAAACAAAGGGACATGCTAAAGTGTTGCTTTCTAATTATTGAATGAACAAGGGAAATGGTAGATCGACCTACCTGGAATTCAATGTTGTCGTTGTTGCTGTAATAGTGGTGGCCTCTCGCTCCTGCTTCGGAAATTCACAATCCATTCGCCATTATGCTTGGATACCCGCACAAAGAACAAGGAAACAAGAACATCATACAAGATGACAACATTCCATTCATAACTATTAACTAGTCAAAGAGGGCTAAACATATTGCGTTAAACACACATTATAACACAATAGTGGAACCAAACAGTAGTCATGTATATAAATGAATAGAAGGAAGAGTTACAACCGATGCTTTGACGTCGCATTCTCCTCCAGCAGGGTTCAGGCAAAGCACGTCTCAGATGCTCGTCAGGGAATTCGGAGGGGGTGAAGGCATGGACTCAAGCTCTACTCAACGTAATTCCTTATATCTAACTTCTCCAAGTTCAACTAGCTTGTTCTAAGAGAGATAGCTTCTTTTATAGAGGAAAAAGATGAGGTTGGGATCCCTACAAAGGTGGGAGAGAGTCCTATCCTTTAGGAGAGTTCCAAGGGAGGTGGAAACTACTAAATAAAGGAGGTTGTCTATGGTTGTTTCAGTTCAACCACTCCCAATGACTCATCCTCGAGGTGGTTGGAATAGAACCTCCGCCTCTATTTTTAAAAAACATTCAATAAATAGCTTGGCGCGGGTGCTTAACTGGGACAGAGCACCGACTGACGCAAGCTCAGTGTTAATTTTCAAGCTCGGCGCAGGAGTGTAACTGGCTACTCGCGCCAAGGAAAAAACAAAGGTTTTTACAGTGCTGCTCAGGGAATTTTCAATAGGAGGAATGTTACTCTCATGCAAAGGAATGTAATGATGGTTTTTGCAAGGCATGACACTGCTTATAAGTCACAGAAACGACCCTCCAATGGGCGAGATGGAGATTGCAGGGACAGCGACAAAATGATGTGTAACACTAAGGTCAAGGAAACCATTAATGGAAAGAAACGATAACCAGTGGAGTTGCCAATTTGTTATGCAAGATTTCTGATTACGAACAAAATTATTTCCCCTAGACTTAATGGACTAGTTTAGAACAATAGACGACAAAGAATATAAATTTTTTCTCAGAGAAATTTAGGAATATGAAAGAAGTTTACTTGGAATCCATTGTAAACTTTTCTTTCCTCCTTTCTTGTAGCCTCTGACTATAGCTCTAGATGATATAATTAGAATTTTCACATACAAGAAAAATAAGCCAAGGATATACAACGTCTACATAGAACAACTCAATTACTCTATTCAATGAATCAACAAGGTATTAAAAAACACGAAAATAAATGTGTTACAACACATATAGGAAAACATGATACTATTTGAATTAATAGAAATAGGAGAGAGTCTACAACAAGAATAGTCACTGATCTTGTAAGGATCTCCCCAAGTTGACTTGTCCTTCCTTGTCACAAAGAAAACCTATATTCCACCCTAATGCATGAAAAATATAACTCTCTTAGACTCAAGGCAACAATATGAGGGCATAATCAATCTCCAAAATCCAGCCCTAATGGTATGGATAGTAGTTTATTTATAGGATAGGTAGGGTATTTTAGTATTTACCATAATCGACTTGAGATCCACTTATGATGGGAGGATGAGCTCAAGTGATAATAGGTGAAATATCCAAGGTATAATTAAATAGGATTTGAGTTCTTATCGATGGTAAATCATTAAAATATCCTCTGGAATCTTTTAGAAGAGGAATATTCGGAAATCTTTTTAATTTTCCCAAATTTATAGAATCAACACACCTGCAGAAGGGAGCAACCAACTCTGATCAGCGCTTGTGCAAAAAGGAGAAAGAAAAAATGAACGCAGGTATCTAAGGGGAAATGGTGCGTTGGGGTTAAAAACACTGATTTTGAGAAGTTAATCCAATAAACTCAAACTTTTTGGAAAGGTCATCCTTAGGGTTTTTTATAGGATGATGGAAACATGTTCACATATGTTTATTGATCCGGTTTGTAGGCCTATTGACCAGAAGTGACAAAATGGAATATATCAATCTACATATTAATACTATCTAACAAATGGATTTAGAACCAGTGTAACATTTATTCGTTCCGCGGTGCCATGCTCCACCACCAACTTCTCAGAATTCTGGAAATGGCGAAATCGATGGCCACGCCGACTGTATGTTTGGAACATTTTTTTAAATGTGGTTGAAAAAAAATTGGTTAGTGTTCCATTGCTTTTTTGTCGGTGTGTCCAGGTCTTCTTACTATTTGATAAAATTTTTAATATGTTGTATGTTTTGGAACATTCGTTACAGAAGGAGGCTTCTTAGAAGTTAGACCCATCGATGTCGTGGAAACATTGGAAGACATGCTATGATGGAAGAAAGGAAGTGTGATTCGACTAAAGAAGTTGTTGGATCTGACCTTTTTTTTTTATTAGTATACTTGCAAGAATGCTTGATAATATGGTGCAATATGTTGAAAATGTTAGAGCCAACAGTTGTTAGCATAGCTGCAGAGAGAATATAATTCATCCCACAGACTCTAGAGACACTTTTCCTGTTGGCGCAACAGAGGTGGTTAATGCATATGTAATTTTAAAGGCTTTTCACTTGTGTGTGTTGAATGTATATTGTTTTACGCATTTTTTATTTCATGTTCTTTACGCAGAACATTGGTCAAGTGAATAGTGGTTGACAAAAAAATTTACAACGAGGTCATCCAATATCAGTTCCTGGAGTTGCACTTGGACGATGGAAGACTCATGAAAGTGTAAATTTTTTTTTGCATTTTTTTGTTCAATTAAAAAAATGAACTTGTTTTGTGGGTTTTCTATTCTAACAAATGTTGTTTTTTCTTGCAAGCATAATCTATTCAGTCAAAACCAATGTAGAACAATGGTTTCCCATTATTTTATAAAGATAAATGGTGTAAGTTGTACTCTAACGGGAGGCATTATTCCACATCATCGATAGCCTACACAGGTGTTTGGTAGAGGAAATGAAATTGCTCCTTATAATTTTAGCAGAGACATGGTTGATGTCCATTAAAAGTTTCAGTCCAAGATTGATACTTTGTCTATTATTCTTATGTGCCAAGTTTGTAATGAATGTTAACCTTGTATACAATTTGTTAGATGGCATGAAGGGCCCATTTGTAGAATATGTAGAGGTGAGGAAGGTGCACATTCCTTTTCCCACTTTAACAACATGGATCCAGGTGAATAGCCTGATATTTTGAGAGTTTTGGCTCAAGTCAAAGAAATGCTAATAGTGCGGGAAAATCTATTATTCTAAGTGTTGCATGCTCGTTGTGGTCAATATAAATATAGTGATCACACAATAAGTTTTTCTTAAGATATATCTTCGATTGCAAAGAATATTCCATGAGGCGTTCAACATCTAGATTTTTTTATTGTGAGAAGAAGGGGTGTTCAATACAAATACTATGAGTGTGTCAAGAGAAAATGTGTCTTGGATACATTTCTTTACAAAATCTAAATGGACAAGTATTGTTGGACACCTAATCGTGTATGGGTAGGTGTGGAAGGCGAACAGTCACAAATGGATTCCAAGTGACCTTGGAATGCGGAATCCGAGGGTCACACCATTGTATTATAAATGTACATCTATGGTGAATAATAATATAACTCATGCCTATCTTTCCTATTTGTCTGTTTACCCATGTGTGTGTTTAACATGGTATCAGAGCGGGCGATTGCTGGACCTGCTCCAATTTGAAACTACATAATTGTGTAAGAGCATTGTGTGAGAGCCATAGGTTTATATGAAAAGAAAATCCCTCCAAAGAGGAGTATCCTCTGTCTATCAGAATTGCACCTGAGCGTTTCTCTGCACATATATTAGTTGTCCCTTGGGATTCCTCTCCTCATTGGCGCCACTACTCTTTTCGGTTAAACACAAAATTACTGACTATTTTCTGGCCATATTCTGACATCGCCCCAGAAATTTCTGACCTTAGAAATTGACGCGCAGAGCCAGAGTAGGTCTGCATTACTGTGTAACCGCTCCAATTATTAGTCTGAACCGCAAGCGATACCTACTTCTCGGACCTACCACCGCTCCAAGTTGTCCACCTCAGCCTCTCGACCCTCCAACTGCACTTCATACCTTTCTCCTCCTCACAGTCAACCAATGACTCGTCCGTGGTCTCTCCCATGATCCTCACGCATACAGTCCCTTCCCACTCACACGGTCTCCCTTTGCACTCCTCCCTGTCGGCTCTACTCCCCTCTGCAGTCACGCTACCTCCTCTATGTTGACGGTGCTCCTAGTCAATATTAGCTCAACTCGATCGGCGCCTCACCTCACAGTTATCGTGTTTTCTCGCCCTTCATGGCCCTGTTACCAGGCACCGGTTGCTATACCACTAGTTTATAACAAACAATCACAGCGGTTGTCATACCACTGGTCCTCCATTGCTCCAACCTTGATCTTCTTCTATTACTTTTGCTCCATCCTCTGTCAATGGTCATATGCTATTTGAATGGAGAACCTGCTACTTTGATACATCCCGAAAGCAAATTCACAATAGTTACTAGATCAGGTTTCACGCCTGCTATTTGTATTTAATGAAAGAGCATCATAGGAATAGTGCATTGAATGTGTGATACACTGCTATTGGCATTCATTCAGGTTTCCAGGTCGATTTTCAAAAAAATAAATGTCTCAACTTATTTGTTTCAGTTAGACTGCCTTATGGTTCGAATTATATGACAGAATTATTTGACCGAGGATGGTAAATCACTTCCCTACATAATGTTTGGTGTTTATGGAGATGAAGAGGTTGTCGACACTAGAGGTCCACACCTAATTTTACTAAGGTTACTATACCAAAAAAACGCAGTTGGGTCAGTCCTTGGGAAGAGAGGAAGTAACATTCAACACATTGTAAATTTGCATGATTATGAATCCGGTTCCTCATATCGTATTATTGAAATATCTAGGACACCAAAACAGACACATGCAGCTAAGAGGTTACTTCAAGCATTTATTGCAACTGGTGGTCAAAGCCAGCCCACACGTAGTGCAGACAGGGGTTATTAACAAGGGACTAGTTTTGATGACTGGCAGCCATGATGTATGATGCCTAGAGCTAGTCTATCAACCCATGTTTAAGCCTCAGCCCAAAACTGAAGTCTTATGAGCAGAGCCGTGGAAAGCCAATTGCACATGCATTGCCCACACATTCTCACAACCCATATCGATTTTTATAGCAATCGGCCCAAGGCCAGATTCTGTAGTTGCAGTCAGTCATCCTAATAGAAGCATTGCATTTACATGCGCTTAGGCTACTTGGCCTAACCTGCACCGTGTAGGTGACGATTTGGAAAGCGATTTGGTAGCAATACAAGGACCTGGTTGATGCCCGATTGTTGGCTCTACTACAGTTTTGTTTGTCCTTTAAATTTGAGACAAACATTGACATCTTGTTGAAGAAAGCAGAATCGACATCAAGAAAATAAGATGGGCATGCATTGGTATATGAGACAAAACTCTTTTATTTCTCTCTGCACTGGTTTTAAATCTACATTTTCATTGGAATGGCGACACCGTGGACTGTGAAGTATTGTGTTGCATTATTTTTAGAGTTGGTTTAAATGTGTATCATTTAATCTGTGTTGTGATAGTGGTATATGCTCCACGTTTAAATCTATGCTATAAAATGGAAATTTCTCTCTGTTATGTAGCCAGCTGCAACTACATGAAGATGGGCCATTGATTCCATACTATTCATTCCTCACGTTCATTTGAGACGGATTAAGTTAACACGAGAGTCGATGTCATGCTTGGAGCAAGGATTCATTCACAGTTGGTGCGTTGAATAATCTCCAATTTGTGCTTTATATATGTGTTGGAGCTCCTTGGTTCATATATAACGTTGGTATACCTTGACAGATTCATATGATGCATTTTCGTTGATCTTTATGCGTCGAGTGTTTTAGAAATTGAAAGCTCTTTGGAATTATTATCTGCATATAGCTCTTTTCTAAATGGCGAGAATTGACAAGTTACTAGAATTATTGAGAAATTTAATCATGTCTACTCTTGAAAGCACAGTTAAAGTCAACAAAGACACTCTCAAAGATACTCAAATCTCTCTCCAAAATGCACATGAGAAGATAAAATTTTGGTAGCTTGAATCTCAGCTACAACAAGAATAATTACAGTAGTGGAGTCATCATTCTGAACATGTTACTGTTCAGAAAATTGAAATAGAATCCCATAAATAGCAAGTTAGTAATGTTGCAGTCGATTCACATTCAATGCCTAGTTCAAAACCATATTTGTATGCAGATGCAGAAGCTCGGGTTCTACCTCCCAAGCCCATCATCAGACCTTGGTAAGAGCTTGTCCACAACAAGCACAGAACTGGTCTTGGATATGACAAGGAATTTTCCTTTCATATTCCGAACTACTCCAAGCCGATCAAATTTCAGAGTGTCGAATTCCTTTATGACAGTTCACATTCAGGTATTCCAGATCCTGCTCCTCTTCCGCAACAGCAACAACAAATTGAAAAATTCCAACACTCTGATCGAGTTGGCCATATGAAAGATCATTGTTTCGATCTTCACCCATGCAAGCACTGTGGTCGGCACACCCATTCTTCACACAGATGCTTCAGAAACAAGCCTCCTGCAAGAAAAAATATTCATCTTGGATGGATCGCTTCTTGGCAATGGGCATCAACATCCAAGAAGACGTTTAAATCACATGTCAGAACTTGTTCTCGAATATTGAACAATCTTGCAGTTGAGTTTTCGCCATCATCTCACCTTGTACATGACAGGGGGGAAAATGGTGGTCATCTACAAGCATCCAAGCGACATCAAGCGAACCTGAGCCACAATCTCTCATTCCATATTCAAAGTTGTAGCTAGAGACACAACATTTCAAGCAAGCCTGAGCCACAACTTGTCATTCCGGATTCAGAGTTGTAGCCAGAGACACGGATGCCCATGAGCATGTCTTTGGTTGATGGACAACCTTAAACCATCTATGCGAGGTTCATATTCTTCCTCTTCAAAGAATTCAGAGCACTTCCTCTAGCAAAATATTTTAGCTTCTTGCCATCTTTGGTAGAGTTCCGAGAAATGCATTAAGCATTCTAGTGTTGGTGGTCATCCTTAAGAAATCACAGGTTGTAGACCTCCCTTGCTCTAGGTTGAAGGTCTCCCTCTTCAAATATGAGGGACACTTCTTCTAGTAGAAGCACTCAGCTTCTTGCCAGATTTGGATGAGTTCCGGGAACTGCACTAAGCGTTCCAGTGTTGGTGGTCATCCTTAAACCACCTCTTTATGCCAACATTTCAGAGAGATAATTCAACCTAAGTGTTTCCATGCATACTTTACAAATTTTTATTACAACTCTCTTCTTGGACTCACACATACCCCTTCGGATTAAGGGGGGGAATGTTGGACAACTAATCCTCTATGGGTAGGTGTGGAAGGCGAACAGTCACAAATGGAATCCAAGTGACGTTGGAATGCGAAATCCAAGGGTCACACCATTGTAGTATAAATGTGAATCTATGGCGAATAATAATATAACTCATGCCTATATTTCCTATTTGTGTGTTTACCCATGCGTGTGTTTAACAAGTACTACATGGATGTTTAAATTGGCATGGATTCAATTGTTTCTTTGTGAGGAAGATATATCAATGTCTCTATTAGGGTACAGTATGTTGATAGTGATCTTGATGATATAGCTACGAACAAATCAAAGCTTGAAAGGGAGGGGGATAATTCTTTGCATTGTCACCCATCATCATTTCTTTCTCACTCACCCAATTAATCTAGGGAAGTCAATCAAATAAGAAGATTTGTTGAGAATGCAGACAAAACTTTTGTTGAACCAATGGATTGGCCAAATATTGCTTCATCTCCGATTAATGAATATAATACTAAAGGATTGCAAGACATTTCATTCCCAACTTTATTCCATATATCTGATGGTGAGTGGTTGCATCCACATATTTGAAATGTTGAGATGCATAAATATGGTTTTTTTTGTTGATATATTATGATTAAATATTTGGAAGTCATCCTCGGTTTTTATATTTCTTGTTGAACATGATTATGCGGCATCGTAGCCAAGGAACAACTTCATTTTTTTTTTAAATATCCATCAAAATTCACCTACAATTGTTCAAGAGTTGTGTCAACAACTCATTGACCTGCCAAACAATAAATTGGCTAAGAAATTAATGCATTTTGTGTATTGTCTAAGGGATTCAAGGGCTTATTGGACAAAGTGTCATTCTGAACTCACTTACATGATAACCCAGTTAGGTTTCCCCACTTTAATTTTTACATTAATTGTAGATGACACAAAGTGGCCTAACTTTTATAGTTTAATTCCTTCAAACAACAATTCTCATTGACACAGTGAGCATGCGAAAAAAATTGAGAATATTGTTTAACAACTCCATATAATTGCGATGTACTTGCACCAAAGATTCAATATCTTCTGTGAGATGGTGTTGTAGAGTTATCCCAGTGCTAAGAACTTTTTTTATAGGTTTATTATCGTTCTTTTTCGACTTTTTTTTTAGACTTGAAGGGAAGTTATGTTTTTATGGTAGGTTAATTTATGTTAACTGCATGTTTTTAATTTTTCCAGATATGAGTGGGAGCATAGAGGTTTGACCCACATCCATTGATTCTTATGGATGTCTCAAGAACTGGATATGGAAATGTTGGATTGGTCCAATGTGTTGTTCGCGAAGCAAAGAGGTACTTTGAAAAATATGTTATAGCCTTAAATATGCATGACATACATTATCTAAATGTGATGGTCCCTTGAATTTTGAACGAAGATCCATGTCTTTTAAATACTCAATGAATTTTTTCTTCCAATCCTAAAGAACATTAAGAGCATTTGGTGAACTACCTGCAAAGGCATATGAAATGTAGCATTGATTCTTATATATAAAAAAAAAGGATATGTCCTTTCATGTAGATATGGTGCTCCATGGGAGGTTCATCCTGAGTCAAAATTGTATATAGATGAGAAAGGTAAAAAAACATATGAATCAACATGAAGTAATGAATGTTTAAATGTTCACCATGTGGATGCTTTAACAATGTGGCGAGGAAATGTTGATTTCCATTTTATTGTCTCTCATCATCTAGTTTTGAAATATATTGTGAAATATGCTTCCAAGGATGAGAGAAAATCATAAAATTATCACGAAAAGTTGACAAGAATTGCTGGAGGAGTGGGTGTGGGCTCTTTCATTAACTGTGTATAGGAGGTTCCTTGCTAAAACACTTGTTGAGCGCCACATTGGAGCTCAAGAAACTTTCCATTTATTGTTAAAGCTCCCTCTCGTTGTTTGTAGTTGCAAATTTATCTCATTTAATTTTTGGAATAAGGTGTACAAAAAGTTGTAGCTGCATTCTAATGAAATTTCATGCGAGAATAATTTAATTTATGTTTATCAAACTTGACCCATCTTTGAAATATTAGTGCATGATAGAAACAACAAAATCATGGAGCTATGACACAAACCAAACGCAAGAGCCGTGGAGGCCACACGAGAACCATGCTATTGTTTATGTTTGGTCACGATTTTATTATGTTCTTGATGATGTGTTAGAATATTTTGAAACATTGTACTGGAGTGAGTTTCTTTTATACAAGCCATTTCGTACCATAGCTTCGAATATCGGGCTTTTAATTGAAAGTATTATTGAGAATAAGAGAAATTTGACATATCGTTCGTGGCATGTTGATCTAAAACCTTTGGTGGATGACACCAAGGAAGAAGATTTTGAGTGCCTTGTGCATGAATAAAATGTTGACCGATATTTGGAAGAGTGGCAGGTTTTTTCCTGAATATTTCCTTCAAATAATGTAAACATTTCAGACCTTAACAATCTAGGTAAAAGGGACGTTGATATTCATTATGATTGGAAGCAAGCGACAATTTCAAATAATTTCTTAGAATAGAGGATCCATTTTATAAAAAAATGTGCAGTCTGTGGGTAATATCAATGACAGATTGGTGGGTGACACAATTTTATAATCTTCGGCTTTTCGAATAGCCAAATCACTGTTTTTGAAATTGTATTTCAGTACACTTTTAATGGTGCAGATGACGATGCTTTGAAAATGATTATTCAAAGAGCCATTGGAACCGGGAATTATTCTCTCATTCACTGTATTTCTTATGCTCTTTGTACTTCAACAATGACTGATAAAAGTCCATTGTTATTATTGACTCCAACTATTTCTAACATATATGGAAAAATAATTCATTCTACTTTGAAAATTCCTATAAAATATATGAAACCACTTGCGGGGAAAGCCTTGGAAGGTTTTCGAGATGAAATTAGGCATATTCGATATATATTGATTGATAAGATGAACTTCATAGGTCCAAATCTATTCATACAGATAGATTATCATTTACGAGAAGACTTTCCTGAACCTTTGTATGCAAGGAGAACAACTGGGAAAGTTTTATTAAAAAGCTTCAATATTTTCGTGACTTTGAACAAAATTGACAAGCAACAAGGAGATGATCTGACACAAAAATCTTTTCTCAATATTCTAACCAAAATTAGAAATGCAAAGCCTTTTCTTGCTAATTGGGATATTCTTATGACACATGTCAATAGTTTATTGGATTGACAATAAAAAAAATTATTTGATTCTTTAGCTCACTTTTTGTGATGAATAATCTCGTGAATCTTCACAATGTCTAAATCTTTGAATTACCCTATTGCAAGATGTGTTGCACAATGTAGTACAAATAAAATAGGTGACAACGATGATGTTGTATTTTGTGGAGAGCACGTAATGTTAACATGTTATTTGTGGGTTGAGTCTAGGTTGGTTATTGGTACTCTTGTATATAGTGAAGATATTTTCATGTCATTCTCAACCAAGATTTGTACTCCATAATACCAACCAAGTGAGAAGTATGTTTATTTCACCCTATCACACGAGGCCTCCAGGAGGTTGGTTTTACAAGAAAAATGTTTTCTATAGATCTTTGTATAGCTATAATTTCTTAGCTGCATGATATGCCTAGAAGCGATATGGTATTGCTAATGGAAAATAGAAGCAAATGAAAACATGGATGCTAATGTTCAAGTCTCACAAACACTCTTGTGTAAGGGAACTACTCTTTCAATTTTACATGAAAAAATATAGAACTATAATCATATGCCCAATGGTAAAGGTAAGTGAAAATTCTTAATTAGAGAAATAAGTATGATTTTATATTAAAATCAATAATATTTATTTTAATTTTTTGAAAAAATAAATTCTCATTTATATTATAGTGTTTAAGGATTTTTTGTTAAAACATTTGAAGATGTTGTCAAAATATTTAAGGTGTGTAGTTAAAGAAAAGCATTGGGATTCAGAGAGGATGTTAAAATACTTGTGGTTTTTTTTAATATTTAAAGAGGTTTTTAAATTATTTCATTTTATAGTGAAAAAAATTAATAAAAAAAATCTGAAAATATTTTTGTTTGAATTATTTTGGTTAACTAATATAAAGAGGAATTTTTATTCCTATATTAAAATATAAAAGAGAAAACAAATATAAATTGTAATATATTTAACCTAAAATATATAAAAACCAATGATGAACATATTTTGCAAGACTTAATTATGTATTTGCATCAACGATTCACCTCGATTCCAAAAAATATAGTTAAGAATATAGTTTAACCATAAAACAATAAACCGATAACATCAGTCAACTTTAGTTAGTGAATTATCACTATAGTATCCTAATAAACACTATTCAGAGAAACATGATCTCAAACAACACTATTTACATAAATGTGGTATAATACAAACAACATTATTTGCATAAATGTGATATAATACAAATTGGAGGTCTTATACCCAATTGAGTGTCTACTTCATTGTCCTCGACACTTTCCAGTCCAATTGAATCCATTCCTAAAACCTAGCCATTCACATACAAAAAAATGATATATAAAGTATTAAAAAGAAATTAAAATAATATAGAAAAAATTAAAAACAATAATTAAATAAAAAATTATATAAAAATATTAAAAATAAACTAAAATAACGTATCAAAAATGAAAATAATAACTAAATATAAAATTAAATAAAAATAATTATTTAAATTTTTATAGAAAATTCTATAGAACATTTGAATAAAGAAACCATTTTCCTTGTACATTTCTACATTCCTATTTGAACATAAAATTATTCAATAACATCAGATAATCAGTAAAGAGTAATTTATCCAATTAATGTTCTTGAAACGTAAAACAAAATATTATGAAAGATACATTTTCAAAGAATTTAGAGGAAGAAACAAAGGGTTTAATATGAACTATTTCCATTTCACAATGTGATTGTGTAGAAGAAGAAAGGATATAATGGAATCAAGATGATAAGGTATGCAATATGATTCAGTAACTACAGAAAGACCATGATGCAGTATAAAAATTGATCTCAAATAATGATTTGTTGTGTTATCAACATCACTTATGCCTATGTAATAATTATCAATTCAAACAAAAAAGTCCTTTTTGAATTACAAACTCTCCTATAACATGACATTTGGGATATTTAAAAAGATTCCATAGGATCGAGAAATATTTTCTCCAAGATATTTAAGAAAATATACAAAGGTTTATGGTTGCATGTGTAGTTTTTCAATAGAATAAGGGACAAACATCTAAGACCCTAATGCTTCCACAACCAAAAGGCATACCAAGACAATTTTGGAAAGACAGAAAATTAATACCCTAATGCTTCTACTACCAAAAGCCCTACCAAGCCAATGTTGGAAAGACGTTTCAATAGATTTCATTACAAGTTTACCCAAATGTGAAGAAAAGAATGTCATTGTGATAGTGGTAGATCAAATAATAATTTATATCCATTTTGTCTCTCTTTCTCAAAAGTAAAATGGTTGAAACATTCATGGAAATAGTTTGAAACCTAAATGGAAACTTGAATATTGTTTTATGTGATAAATATCCATTTTTCACTAGAAATTTTTGGAATGATTTTTTTTTTTTTTTCAGCTACTTGATTGCCTCATAGCTCATCTTACCATTCTCACTCAGGTGGGAAAAATAATGTTGTGAATGATTTTTTAGAAGCATATGTATGTTGTTTTGCACCTGATTAATAGATATAGTGCGTCGAGTGGTTTCCCTTAGGAGAACTGTGGTAGAAAACATCCTTCCATACTTGATAAAAGATGTCAACATTTATGGAACTTTATGGATATCGTCCTCCATCCATCACATAATGCTTAAAAGTGACTATAAGGCTCAAAATATGGTGTAGGGTATAGAAAAACAAAACCCTTTTTTGAAAAAATTGTAAGACAACTTGGTTATAGCAAAAAATAGGATGAGACAGCAAAACAATATTATAATAACACAAAATTGATATGAGAATTTTGTTCAAAATTAACATGGGTGAGACAAGACAAGATAATTGGAAGAAAAGGTTTTAAGCACTTCTACTGTATTGTATTGATCTCAATGTTTGAACCTACAATACATCAATGACCATTCTAGATGTATATCACACTAACAACTCATCAGTAACTCATCATCATACCTTCTGAAGATAATAATTACAAGTGTAATCTTGAACCTTGTCTAAAAAATTTAATATTCAGAATACTACACCAATATAAACAAATGTAATGCAAATATTTACATATAAAAAATAAATTCTCATTTATATTATAGTGTTTAAGGATTTTTTGTTAAAACATTTGAAGATGTTGTCAAAATATTTAAGGTGTGTAGTTAAAGAAAAGCATTGTGATTCAAAGAGGATGTTAAAATACTTACTTTTTTTTTTTTTAATATTTAAAGAGGTTTTTAAATTATTCCATTTTATAGTGAAAAAAAATAATAAAAAATTTTGAAAATATTTTTGTTTGAACTATTTTGGTTAACTAATATAAAGAGGTATTTTCATTCTTATATTAGAATATAAAAGAGAAAACAAATATAAATTGTAATATATTTAACCTAAAATATATAAAAACCAATGATAAACATATTTTGCAAGACATAATTATGTCTTTGCATCAAGGATTCACCTCGATTCCAAAAAATGTAGTTAAGAATATAGTTTAACCATAAAACAATAAACCGATTTATCAGTCAACTTTAGTTCAGTAAATTATCACTATAGTATCCTAATCAACATTATTCAGAGAAACATGATCTCAAACAACACTATTTACGTAAATGTGGTATAATACAAACAACATTATTTGCATAAATGTGATATAATACAAATTGGAGGTCTTATACCCAATCGAGTGTCTACTTCATTTTCCTCGACACTTAATCCATTCCTAAAACCTAGCCATTCACACAAAAAAACATGATATATAAAGTATTAAAAAGAAATTAAAATAATATAGAAAAAAATAAAAACAAAAATTAAACAAAAAATTATATATAAAATATTAAAAATAAATTAAAATAATATATCTAAAATGAAAATAATAACTAAATATAAAATTAAATAAAAATTATTATTTAATTTTTTATAGAAAATTCTATAGAACATTTGAATAAAGAAACCATTTTCCTTGTACATTTCTACATTGCTATTTAAACATAAAATTATTCAATAAAATCAAATAATCAGTAAAGAATAATTTATCCAATTAATGTTCTTTAAAGGTAAAACAAAATATTATGAAAGATACATTTTCAAATAATTTAGAGGAAGAAACAAAGGGTTTACTATGAACTATTTCCATTTCACAATCTGATTGTGTAGAAGAAGCAAGGATATAATGGAATCAAGATGATAAGGTATGCAATATGATTCAGTAAGTACAGAAAGACCGAGATGCAGTATAAAAATTGATGTCAAATAATGATTTGTTGTGTTATCAACATCACTTATGCCTATGTAATAATTATCAATTCAAACAAAAAGGTCCTTTTTGAATTAAACACTCTCCTATAAAATGACATTTGTGATATTTGAAAAGATTCCATAGGATCAAGAAATATTTTCTCCAAGATATTTAAGAAAATACAAAACGTTTTATGGTTGCATGTGTAGTTTTTCAATAGAATAAGGGACAAACAACTAAGACCCTAATTATTCTACAACCAAAAGGCATACCAAGACAATGTTGGAAATACAGACAATTAATAACCTAATTCTTCTACTACCAAAAGCCATACCAAGCCAATGTTGGAAAGACGTTTCAATAGATTTCATTACAAGTTTACCCAAATGTGAAGAAAAGAATGTCATTGTGATAGTGGTAGATCAAATAATAATTTATATCCATTTTGTCTCTCTTTCTCAAAAGTAAAATGGTTGAAACATTCATGGAAATATTTTGAAACCTACATGGAAACCTAAATATTATTTTATGTGATAAATATCCATTTTTCACTAGAAATTTTTGGAATGATTTTTTTTTTTTCCGACTACTTGATTGCTTCATAGCTCATCTTACCATTCTCACTTAGGTGGGAAAAATAATATTGTGAATGATTTTTTAGAAGCATATCTATGTTGTTTTGCACCTGATTAATAGATATAATGCGTCGAGTGGTTTCCCTTAGGAGAGTGGTGGTAGAAAGCATCCTTCCATACTTGATAAAAGATGTCAACATTTATGGAACTTTATGGATATCGTCCTCCATCCATCACATAATGCTTAAAAGTGATTATAAGGCTCAAAATATGGTGTAGGATATAGCGAAACAAAACCCTTTTTTGAAAATATTGTAAGACAACTTGGTTATAGCAAAAAATAGGATGAGAGAACAAAACAATATCATAATAACACAAAATTGATATGAGAATTTTGTTCAAAATTAACATGGGTAAGACAAGACAAGCTAATTGGCAGAAAAGGTTTTAAGCACTTCTATTGTATTGTATTGATCTCAATGTTTGAACCTATAATACATCAATGCCCATTCTAGATGTATATCACACTAACAACTCATCAATAGCTCATTATCATACCTTATGAAGATAAGAATTACAAGTGTAATCTTGAACCTTGTCTAACAAATTTAATATTCGGAATACTACACCAATATAAACAAATGTAAGCCAAATATTTACATATAACCACAAAAACTATTTCATATTCGGAATACTACATACATGAATAATTTTTTCACAATAGTGTTGATAAAATTTGAAGAATCAATTTATTCTATTGAGCACATACTAACTTTTTTAGTAACTTAAATAGTTAGTTAGGTTCTCATTACAATTATTTTTCCTTTCACTTTTATTTTCCTATGGTTTTATTAGTGCACATTAACCAACTTATAGTATTGTTAGGTCCTTATAATACACGTGTAGCCCCCATATTGTTATTGGCGTTTCCCACAGAATCCCACAATTGTTTTCTTTTTTCAATAGAACAGGTAGAAATTTTCATTAATAAAGCTAGAAATGGGCCAGGTCACTTACAAACATGGAGAGCTTAGTCTCAGAATTATTTAGCAAAATAACAAGCAAAGAGACCCTAGTGTTACCTATATTATTCACATATATACTCTTTACATATTTTATGATTTCTATATTCCAAAAAAATCCACAATATACTATTGTTTGTCAAAACATAGATAAACATAGATTAAAAGAGAACATAAAATCGCTACTAGCGACTTCCAGGGCTGACTTCTCCCGAGCCTCTTCAGAAGGCATACCCAGTTCCTCGTCTCCGCCTGCCCCATGATCCAAGCCACAGAATATAGCACCGAAGTTACCCTCTATTGGAGGATCAAAGTCATCATTGGAACCAAAAACGTCTTCCAGGACACCCACGCTGGTTGTCTCCACCTTCACTTCAATACTCTCCACATTATGCCTTAGGTTCATAAAACCTTTGGTAAAGCGTTCCATGGATTTTTGGATAAATTCCATATATTTTCCGAGTCCACACACTTGAGAATACACGACGATCATATTCTCATTAATTTCCTTCGCTATTTCCTTGACGACTTGCTTACATGAACTATCAACTATATCCCCTATATTCTCACTGCACCTAGACTTTGATGTGTCGTTGCCACTTTCATTACCCATTGAGTCCATTTTTATGTCAATTCTCCCTTGCACAAGATATATCTTATGTTTGATTTTCTTCATACAAGATCTATAAATAAGAAAATGGTCCTTCCAGACATTCATTCCAATCTTGTCAACCTTAATTGAATATCATCTTTGCAAAAATCCGACACCATTTCCCTCCCTCTCCATCACCACAAAATCCTGCTTGACTTGAAATGTGATGGTACCATACCTTCCCTCGACAGAATTCATATTTATTAACCGGGAGAATAACCAAAAGGCCAAATGGCCACCTGTCATTGTTCATGGCCACCTTTCTATACCTCGTTCCCACCTATGCATTAAATTCCAACCAACCTTCCCCTCTCCTGATGCTTTCCATCGCATCCTCAGGATGTTTCCATTCTTCAATGCCTACATGTTTCCTAGAGGTCCCATACTCCATCTGTACTCCAGAGAGATTGTTTTATATAATATCATTATGGGATGTGACATATATCGCGTATATTGTTGATTCTTATGGACCCTTGCTCTATCTCCTCTCTAATGTTGGCTTGAGCATCCGACAACTAATTGTTGGCTCTTTTAACATGGAAAAATTTGAATTTTTCAATTTTTCTAATGAGATACATTATCCTTATGAGTATTGGAGAAGTTTCAGACTCCATGAGGTTCTCATGTTTGGTAAGTTTCAGACATTTTTTTATAACCTCCATTGGATCAGAAATAATGATCAGATTCCTGATGCCTTTCAAGACATTGATTTTCAAATCTTGCCAAATAGAGAGCGCTTCAACTTGGTTTTTCATCGCTTTGTCGAGTCCCCATAAAAACTTTAATTCAGTGTTTTATTCATGTTTTAAAAGTACCCCTCCTGCTCCAGCCTTCTCTATAGGCCCACTATTGTTATTCTTAAGCCATTACATTATTATTGTTGTGTAGGCCCTCATTATATAGTGACACTTTAGACTGTTATATATACCAAGGAGGTCGTGTCATTTGTATTACTCAAAAATTGTCCCATTATGCTTATTTTCAAGTCGTTGATCTATCTTTTCTTCTTATTTGTGATTTTGTTACATAACATTTGGTATCAACTTTGGATACTACGGTTTCTCTTCTTCAGATAGGTCATATTGAAAATATCGCTATAACATTTTTTCTATGAGGTTTCATATGCTGAAAGTGTTACCAAGTAGAGTGGAAATATTGGTGAACATCATGTAAAAATTTTAGAGCTTGGTTTTTTTAGAGATATGATTCAAGGAAATTATGGTTTTTTATGCTCCAGAATTTTGTAATAAACAAGCAACTTAGGGAAAATCGTCATAACTTTAATTTTAGATATCTAAATTGAATTTCGTAATAAGGGGATAAAATTGCACGGACTGCAGTCTTTTGGATATCATTTTTAAGGTCGAAAACTGAAACAATGACATGTGACATTCCTTAGAAGTTCACTCTACTGAGCCAGTCTATAAGCAAGCCATCTTGGGTGATTTCGTCGATCTTTACCTTGAGGAATCTAATATCAGTCTAATAAGTGGTGTTTGAAAGAGTACAGATAGGGCTAACATAGGATAAAACCTTATACCTTGGGAGGCTAAAGCTACAAAGGTATAAAAGTTTTAATATTGATCTCCTACAAGCAAGAAAAATGTGTATACTTTGTTTTAAATTTTGCATAACATTTGTTTGAAAAAATAGTTTGAAGTGATTCAAAGGGCATAATGAATAATAGACGTTGTTATTTTAAGCCAAAATCCCTCGAAACACAAAATGGATACACCTAGTAAGCAACCATAAATCTCTACTATGACACATGAAGAATAGGAATAAATGCAACATGATATATCAAAATTACAAGACCAAGTGCAACAATTTTTGCTCTTGCAAAGATTAACCAAAAATTAATTGGAATCTAATATGGATTCTTTAGAAGCAAAAAATAAAACGCAGCATGTAAGGTTGAATGATGGTTTAAAAGAAAACGAGGGAGTTTTTAAAGTAGAAATGTATGCGATAAATGTGAAGTTGGAAGGGTTGACAAAGTTTCTGCACGAAATGCTTCCCGATGGTGACAAGATAATACATTAATATCAGGATAAGGAGAAAAGGAAAATAAATAATTATTTTGGATACTCCAACGATGAGCTTATGGCCCACCACATACGAAAGATCGATATGAGCAAGTTTTATGGCAAGGATTTGGTAGCATGGATACTACAGATGGAGCAAATATTTCATCTACATCATGTGCCACACACACACGAAATGTATGCATTGCATATTCGTATTAATAACCAAAGTAGTTTGTGTGGTATCAATCACTTTGTTGTCGTAAATCAATGGTAACTTGGACAATTTTTACGGAGGAATTGGTAGTACATTATGAGGATACAAATAAAAATATCCTCGTTATCCAATTGATAAATCTCAAACAAAAGGGTTTAATGGAGGATCACATTGAAGACTTCCTAAGACTGAATATCAAGAGATCTGAAATTCCAGAGGAGCATATGATTGACGTCTACATAGGGACTTTAAAAGATACCATCAAACATGAGGTTCTCCTTTAGGAGCCTAAGTGATTGGAGAATGCATTTAGGGTGGCAATAAAAGTTGAAATAAAATTTACGGAAACAAGGAAGTCTACCACTCAAAACTATAAATATGGAAGTGTTATTGATCTTAGCCTCGCACAACCAACAAGGTTGACACCACAAAAACTAGAGGAAAAAAAGAGAAAAGGGCTTTGTTACAGTTGTGCTAAAAATACACTAAATGACATAAGTGGTTTTGAGAACAAATTATTTTACATAGATTGTGAAGAAGAGGAAGAAAGGGATCAAAAAACATCAGAAAAGAGGATATACAATAGGAACCAACCCCATAGAAAGAAGAAATGAATCTCACGATATCTTGTAAGTTTTTAGTGGGAATTACCACTCCTCGAACGCTCAAGATAAAAAAATATATCAAGCTATACCTTCATTCTGGATATCATCAAATTAGAATGAACACTGAACACATTCCAACACACGTATTCATAACCCATGAAGGAAATTATGATTTTTTGGTAATGCCTTTTTTCCTTACTAATGCACCATCCACATTTCAACGTTTGATGAATTCCACTTTCAAACCATTTTTTAGAAAAATTGTGTTAGTATTTTTTGAGGATATACTAATCTACATGTCTTCAAAAAATCATGTTCAACATGTTGATAAGATTCTTAAACTATTGGAGGAGAAACAATTGTATGAAAATCCCTCCAAATGTTTCTTTTGGGTATGGGAAGTGGAATATTTGGGTCATATTGTATCTCATGAGGGTGTTAAGGTAGACCCTAACAAAATTAAAGTTATAAAGGAATGGAAAATCCCTACAACCCTAAAACATATTGAAGGATTTATTGGGTTGACAGAGTATTATCACAAGTTTATTGAGAATTATGGGGAAATCGTGGCACCTCAAACAACATTATTGACGAAATGTGCATTTTTTTGGACTCGACAAGCAAATAAGGCCTTTGAATATCTTAAAGAGACATTATGCCAAGCTCTAGTTTTAGCTACACTAGACATCAAAAAAACCTTTATTGTGGAATGTGATGCCTCGTGAAATGGAGTTAGTGGTTGTTTTAATGCAATAAGGAAGACCCAATTCTTTTGAAAGTTGTTCAATCAACGACAAATATTTACAGAAACCTATTTATGAGAAGGAAAGGTTGGAAATACTACATGCATTGAAGCAATGGCGCCCTTACCTAATGGGAATGAACTTCAAGGTAAAACAAATCATGCTAGTCTTAAATACTTATTGGAAAAAATAGTATCTTCAAAAGAGCAACAAAAATGGGTAACAAAGGTGTTAGGGTATGACTTTGAAATCATATACAAAAAAGGAAGATTTTTTTTTATCATAGATACACTATCAAGAAGGGATGAGGATGTGGAAGCATTACTCTGTGCCATTTATATCATCCAACCTTATTAGTTGAAGTCAGGGATGAATGTAAGAATGATGAAGAGTTGTGGACACTCATTCAAAAGTTGTAGCAATCTCCCAACACATATGATACATTTATCTGGAAAAATTATTCATTATGGTAGAAATATCACTTATATATATGTAAGAACTCCTAAATCAAACAAAAGATTCTTTTAGAATTGCACACCTCTCCTTTAAGAGGGCACTATGGATTTTTAAAAACTTATAATAGGGTCAAGAAGGAATTTTTTTCAGATGGACTTAAATTTGATATTCATAATTTTGCGGCAGAATTTTTGGTTTGCAAACAAAATATAGTTGAGACAATTAAAACCCCATGTCTGTTACAGTCTTTATTCATTCCAAGTCAGTGTTGGTAGGAGGTCTCTATGTATTTTATCATTGGTTTACCCAAGTCCAAAGGAGAGTGTGTCACCATGGTGGTAGTTGATAGACTTACCAAGTATGCTCACTTTTTTACACTCTCTCATCCTTTCAAATCCAGTACAATTGCTATTTCATTTATGGAAACAATTCAAAAGCTACATGGAAAACCAAATATTATTGTAAGTGACAGATATCCCATTTTCACTAGAAATTTTTAGAGATAATTATTATCTTGTATTGATACTCAAATAGCTCATAGCTCATCTTATCATCCTTATTCTATTGGGAAAATTGGGATGATGAAAACATATTTTGAAGGATATATTCATTTCTTTGGATATGATAAAAAAAAACAATGGGTTAAGTGGTTACCTATGGAAGAATGGTGGTATAACACTTCCTTACACATTGTACAAAAATGACCACATTTATGGCACTTTATGGATACCATCCACCATTTATCACATCATCTTTGAGACAAAATTCTAAGGTTCAAGCACTAGAAGATCACATCGTGCATCAAACAATTCTCCAAATTTTAAAGATAAGCTAACACTAGTGCAGAATCTAATGAAACAATAGGCGGATCAACATTTCAATGAAATAATTTTTTATGTAGGTGATTGGTTATTTTTACAACTACAATTATAAAAAACAATGTCCCTCAAGCAAGGTAATAAAGATAATAAATTATCACCCAAATACTATGGTCCTCACAAATTGTTGCAAAAGATTAGTACTATGGCATATAGATTGGAGCTTTTTGCATCTTCTCGAGTATACCTGGTGTTCCATGTTTCATGCATAATTAAGGTTATAGGTGACAAGATCCCAGTTCAAACAATATTTCCATAACTTGAAAAGGAAGGAAATATCATATTGGAGCCTAAAGCAGCCACTGAAAAAACAACCTAATAGCTACATAATTGATAGTTTTATGAGTATCTCATTAAGTAGAAGAACTTACCCGTTGAATATTCTACATGGGATGATGAGAATTTTATATAGAAGCATATAGAAGTATTAAAGCATTGAGGAAAACGCTTTTTTGAAAAAGAGGGCCATGTTAGGTCCCTATAATACTAGTGTAGCCCCCATATTTTTATTTTGTGCCCCATATATCCCCAAAATTGTTATTGTTGTGCCCCATAGAAGCCCATTATTGTTATTGTTGAGACCTTGCATTGTTAGTGTTATGTAGGACTTGACTATATTGCGACCCTTTAGACTCCTATAACCAAGGAGGTATTGTCATTTGTATCAATCAAGATTTTTTCATTTATGTGATGTAAAAGGAGGTTGCCCCATCAAACAGGCTTATTTTCAATTTATTGATCTATTTTTTCATGAAACTTTCTCTTTTTATGTTACATAACAAGTATGTCGTGGAAAAGTAATTTTTCATTAATTAGATTTGAAGGTGCTACCCATACATATTTAGGGATTCTCAATTATGGTTTCTTATTTATTATTATTTTTGTTCACTTTTCCATTGACATTGAGATAACTAATGGATTTCATTACAAAGTTGTTATAGGGTGCTATGAAAGTAGGTGTATGTAATTTTATTGTGTATTTTTGAAAAGAAAGAAAAAAATAAAAATAAATGTCTCTGATTTTGATGTGATATAGAAAGGTCGTACTGTCACAAACAACATAATATGAAGATATGTACTTCTAAATTATTTTAATTCATAGTGATTGAAAAATTATTAAGGGAGATATATCGCCCACATATCACCCTTCTTGAGTGGAGAAAATCCAGCCCATACAAGAATGTTGCATTCAACAAATCTTGTCTTTCAACCAGAGAATTCAATTTAGGCATAATTTTCTATGATGAAAGATAGATTCAAAGGCCTTTAAAGTGGTGAATTGTGGAAAATATTTAATGTACAAAAAAATATTATAATATATACAAGAGATCGTTCACTTTTAACCTCAAAAGCCTAACCAAAAAGGGAAAGTTATCATATCGTTTAGATGGGGAGAGAAAATATAATGTTGGGTTTTTTATTAAAAGAATTTATATCTCATCTAATGTCAAAGCATAGCTTCATATTTTCATATTTATTCCTATAGTTTGTGTATTAAGCACTCTTTGAAAGAAACCATTAAAAAAAGGAATATTTAAATACAACGTTGTGTTTTATCGTTAAAATAGTTTATATCAACTCTAATACAAAATTTGTGCTTAATATTTTCATGTTTTCTCTTATTTTTGTTGGTAAAAATACTAAGAGGGGGGTGGGTGGGGTGGGGTGGGGGGGGGGGTTTGAATCAATATTTTAAACTTTAACTTTCAAATTTCACATATTGAATTCTATATACCTGCGTATGTACGTGACTTCAAAGAAATAAAATAGCGTATATCCAGTTTACTTAATTTTCATGTGTTTTATCATATTATTGCCTTTAACCATCACACCAGTAAATTAATTACTTTCTAATATGCAGTAAAGAACATAAAGTAATAACAAAAAAAGAGCAACACACATAGAACACTAAGTTTTTGAGGTGGAAATCCAATGTCGGATAAAACCACCGCTTTTGTTGTCTTTTTCTTCTTTCTTATTTACAAAGAAAATATTTATTACATTTTTACTACTGATGTAGACTCTTATTAGTACGCAGGAATCCACCTATAAGGGGGTTAAAACCTCCACTCACTCTCTAACTCCTATTGGAAGGGAGATACAACCCCCTAATCTTGTTTATCGACTTCTACCAAATGAGACCTCATATCCCCTCTCTAAAGGCTTCAACACTCAGCTCCTTGTGGACCACTTTTCACAATGTTTGTCATTTGGCCCACCCATCAAACAATCATCAAAAAACCTATAGGCCACCTTTCATCACATTTTTAGACTGGACCCATATAAAAAATAAACCAAAACAAACATGTCATATTGAAGCACTGAATCTATGTCATTGAAACACTGCAAATAAACTAAATTTATGAACCATCAAACCAATGAATGTAGAACCCACCCAGAACAAATAAATATCAGAATATGTATGCAATTGTATTGAATAAAACTTGAGTATATACACGCTTTCTTTATATAACACCTATGTACAAATCCTAAACTACTGAAAATTGAATCATGAATCACTATAATACTGAATCAATAACTGAACCATACATAAACCATTGAACCAGTCACATATCATTGAACCAATCACAAGTCACCACATGGTAGCATCATTTCCAATCAATCAACCCAATTTTCATTGTTAGACACATATCATTAATATAGATAGATCATTGACAAACAATATAAAATATAGTAGAAATTATCAAGTGTCATCATCAAAGTGCACTGCAAACCCTAATATATATACACGATTTCCATAGATCAAATCAATGCATGTATGTGAATATTATGCATAACACCAACGCACATATCTTAACATACTGCAAACTTTATCTTAGAATGTATACGCAACCCTATAGAGATAGATTCGTGTATGTACATGAAATCCTGAAGAAACCCCACATATAGATCTTGAAGTACCGATTCAAACCTTCGCAACAATTCACACCATCTGTTAAACCCATATCTCGACACGCATCTCTATCTTTAGATCACACCATCATCATAGCTAAAAATCTAACATTATAATCATAAATATATCAAACAAGTATTTTATTACCCTTCATAATGCTTTCAAATTTATTAGGTCTGAAAATTCTCCTTTCTTCTTGGTGTACACTTGTTTCAAATCAAATCACATATGGATAGATAATTTTATTGCTCACTTAAAACCTTGATCTCCATCTCCTTATATAACTTTAGCCTTGACCAATACCTTAGATAAATCCTTTGGGAATGTTGTTAGTATTATTTAATGAGATCGAATAACCATTTTTACACCAATTAATATGGGCCAATAGCATGGTAATGACCCCTAGTATCCAAAATACCATGGTTCGTATTATGTACGAGGATTTCACTTGTAGAACTAGCGTATGTATGTGACCCATATTCATAGGATCCACGTATACTTTCTCAAACGTCACCTTTATCATTCATTTGTCTCTGAACTGAAATTTCATTGTACATACCATCTTTTGCATCTGTACTAATCTCCATTAGATCCATGGTAACGCTAACATATTTATTAAGTAGGTTGTCATCAAGGACAACACATTAGCCATACTGCCAACAATCTCCCTCTTTGGGCTTGATGGAAACCACATTGTTGTTTCTCCACCATGTGTAAATACCTAAAAACACACTTGTAAATAACACCTCTTTCCAAACACCAAATTTATCTCCCCCTTTGAAGGGAAAATGGTTGAACAATGTTTAACTAAGGATTCTCTCCCCCTTTGTAGAGAGGATCGTTTTAGTGTTGATCTGCTAAATATGGAAATTGCATACTGACCATGCTTTGCCTAAGCATATGATGAACCATCTGAATATATTCAATAAAGTACAAGACTTAATGACTCAACCAAATATGACCTTTCCTATGACGATTGATTCTATGCTCCCATGATTACATCAATTTCCCAACAGATTGGGTTTACATAGTGGATCAAAATTTTACATGAGTTTCCCAATATTATGAGATTACATACACGATATGAACTGATCCTAATAGCCCACGCATGACTGGATTTTATGATGATTTACAACATGGGTATTTTCAAGACCTTTACATCAAGAGATACATATGGCACTTATAAACAGAACCCGAGACCTCAATAGTGAGCTATCAGGGCCATGATAGTTATGAGCAATCACCATACACCAAATAGGAACATGTAACATGATAACAAAAACATAAAATCAAGATGAAAATCCTCATCATCAAGAAGCTATGAAATATAAGACAATGTAGCATCAATATCCTCAACATGATCATCAACATCTCGCTAAGACTGCAATTCTTCAAAGCATCACCAAGTAACTCCAACAAACGAACAAACAACATCACCACTAACCATAGCATCCACATCGTCCTCATTAGGCATATCAGGTGAGATAAGAAATTTATGGGCATCATCCATAGCTACACCATTTGGAATCCATGCATCATTGATAACTAATGACAGAACAATAACATATGTATCTCCAGTAGTAATAACATTAACATCCATACATCAACCAAGGTATGAAACAAGAAATTCTCAAGAAACCATAATGAAAACAATGAACTATTAGAGGAATAACAGATTCTCCCCTTAAACAAACAGACTACACCAAATCGATGTCAAAACCAAAATACCAAAAATGAAATGATGAAATCATATAGGAACCTCCCCCTAAATCTGTCTCGCTCCTTTTCAATTGTAGAGAGGTATATGCATCTGTTTAACTCAGGTACCACGTATATACGCCACTGCCCTTCATGCCATCCGCGTAAAGAGATTAAATTGTGGTAATTTACAACCACAACTCCCCCTAAATATGATATACCTATTAGAACAATCAGGAGAGTGAACAGGCAAAAATAATGCCTAATTTATGTCTAAGATATTCAAAAGAATCACATGGTAATGGCTTTATAAATAAGTTTGCAACTTATTTTTTTGAAGGAACATATTCCAGTTTAAATTTTTTTCCAAGCACCTGATCTCTTAGAAAATGGTATTTGATTGGAATACGCTTGGTTTTTTAATGCATGTCAAGCTTTTTAGAGATTCTTATGGAACTAGTATTATCATAGAGAATAGGGATAGGTTGAGGACAACTGACTTGAATTTATAGAAATGTTTGAAACGTCCATCAAAGTTGAGTACAACAAGATGCAGAAACAACATATTTTTCCTATGAAATAGATAAAGCGATATAACTTTGTTTCTTGCTAAACCATGAAACTAAGCAGGGTCCGAAATAAAATTCTCCTCCACTAGTACTTTTGCGATCATCATCATTACTTTCCTAATCTTCATTTGTGTAAGCATGAAGTGAAAAGTATTCTTTTTTGGGATTCCATAGACCAAAGTCTTGAGTTCCTTGTGGATAATTGAATATTCTCTTAACTACATGGAGATGTGTTTCCTTAGGATTTGCTTGAAATCGTCCAACAATTCTAACTGCATGCCTACTGTCTAGTATTGTACTTGTAAGAAAGAGAAATATGTCAATCAAAGATCTATATTATGGTTGATTAAAAGAAGGATATTCATCATTTTGAATAACATTAAATCATGTTACCATTCATGTGCATATAGGCGTGCAGTATTCCATTCCATATTTGTTCAAAATATGTTTGAGGTACTTGGTTTGAGGAAGAAAGATACCATTTTTAGTTTGTTGAACTTCAACATAAATTAAGTATGTTAATTCCCCAAGTGGAGAAATTTCAAATTCTTTCTACATAACTAAAGCAATCCTTCAGTCATATATTCTACATTTCTTCCAAATATGATGTCATCTACATAAACAAAAAGTATTAAAATCTTGTGTTTATCGAATTTGATATGTAAATTGTTATCTATGAACCCCCTTTTGAACCATTATTCCTGAAGATGACTATTAAGACATTAATAATATGCACGAGGAGATTGTTTCGACCAATACAATGCCTTCTTAAGTTTGCGAACAAGATTTTTATCATTTCCAACAATGAATCCTTGAAGTTATTCAATATAAACTTATTCTTCTAGATCCCCATTTAAAAATGAATATTTAAGATCCATTTGATATACCTTAAATCATGCAGAATAGTTGCAATAATACCAAAATACGCCACGTAATTGTGCTTTTAGGATTCCACACCAAATTCCCTTATTCGCAGCAGGGTTTGACTTAGGGATTTATTAACATACATATGTACACGATCAAAAATGCTTCTTTTAGAATAACCACACATAAAACCCCAAAAAAATTCACCTACGCAGCTGTCTTACCTGGGGGGTCCCACACAGCTCCGACCAATTGCGGACAATCGCACTTCGTGAACTTTACAACGTAGCTTAAGAGTTAAACTCTATTTATTGCGAGATGCGACGATGCGCAGAGCCGACACGTGTCCCTCCACTTCGCATCACAAAAAGTTTAGTTTCCTTTGTGACGGTCCTTAACGTTAACTCTTAAACCTTGCGATTTGCGAAATCACTCTCAGCGCGCTTTCAATCTCTATTGTTTAATCTCTGTTGGATCCGATGGTCTACGTCCGTCTCCATCGTCTCATTTCGCATCGCAAGTCAAACACTTTAACTTGCGAACTGGACTATAAACGCTATCTTTTGCGATGTGCGATGTGATCTTTTACCATGGATCGGTGTTGGATCCAACGGTCCTCGTCGAGCCTGCAAATATGATTGTTCTTTGTTCTGTGAATAGCATGATATTCAATTCAACAAAGGGGTATGTAAGATCTATGCTCTTGTTGTGCTTGCAAATCCGATTTGTCTTCTTGTTGTACACCTAAATGCAAATGTTCGACTTTAACAAACATTTTAAACAACTGATTTAAAACAATGAACCCGATCAAAACACAAAGCACTTGGGATTAATTTGGAAATAAAATACTATTTTAGGACAGAGAGCCTGATCAAGCACAAAACACTTGGAATTAATTTAGAAATGAAAATTACGGAGATAAGCCCTCAGATCGCTGGTTTTTACATTTACTTCTGCTTCTCAGTTCTCTCCTTTCTCTCCATCGATGGCAAAACCCCCCAATGGTGGATTTGGTTTGGTTTTATGTCTTTCCAAAGTTCCCGTATGGTTGATAAACTCTCATTTAGTTCCAGAACAGTTTATAAAACTAAATACTTCACTAGTTCTAATGCAACTATATTTTTATTCTGCAAATTACAATGGTTGTGTTACCCCAAATCAACTTAAAATAAAGTAAAATAGAATTCAAACTTCTTATGTCCGGCAGAAGAAATCATCTCCAAATGTAGCCTTTCAGTTGGATGCTCCTGCATCAGGCTCCCAGGGTAAAGTAAACTCATGGTCGTATCCATGAGCTCTTCAAAAGAGTACCCGACGCTTTGAATTTGGGCAGCATCCAACCAAGAACAATCGTCCAGAGTATGGTCCTTCCATTTGACCACATAGTCTAAATATTCTTTCTTCCGTGCCTTCCTGGCTACCTGTGTGTCCAAAATCTGTTCAATTTCCAAAGGTTGTACTGAAGGCATCTATTTAATCCATGATCTCTCCTAATTTTGGGTGTCCCGTGTTCATCTCTCTGAACTATCTTCTTCATCAACAACAATGTATGGGTACATATCTTCCACATTAAAAATGGGCGAGATTCCTACAATCGGAGGTAACTTCAACTCGTAAGTATTTACATAAAACTTCTGAAGAATTCTACAAGGTCCGATCTTTTTCATATTCAGTCTTTTGTATTCGCCTTTATGAAACCTGTCCTTGCGCAAATGTGCGAGTACCAGGTCTCCTACTTCGAATTGTACCTCCCGCCTTTTCAAATATTCTCTCTGTTTATATCACTCGCTGCTATCTTATAGCTCAATTTGACCTGTTCATGTAGATCGCTAATTACTTTCGTGAAATCTTGGCCATCAACGCTCCTAAGCTCCAACTGACCCAAATCCCCCAACTCATATACTCCACGTGGGTGAATTCAATATAGGATTTGGAAAGTACTTATGCCCGTGCTTTTGTTGGGTGAGTCATTGTAGGTAAACTCTGCTTGTGAAAGCACACTATCCCACTGTCTGGAATTTTCACCAACCTGACTCCTTAATAGATTTCCCAGACTCCTGTTCACAACTTAGTTTTCCCATTAGACTATGGGTGATAAGTCGAACTGAAATTTAGTTTAGTGTCTAGCTTTTTCCACAATGTTCTCCAGAAATGCTATGTGAACTTTACATCCCTGTTCGAGATGATGGACTTCGGCAAGCCATGTAATCTGACTATCTCTGAAAAGAACAAGTGTGCTACATGTGTGGCATCACTTGTCTTTCTGCATGGAATGAAATGCGCCATTTTGGTGAAATGATCCACCACAACCATGATTGAATCGAATCCCCGTTGTGTCTTCGGCAGACCTGAGACAAGGTAAAAGTTGATTGAGTCCCATGGTATGTTCAAAATGGGTAAGGGTGTATACAACCATGCCTTATGGCTGTCCCTTCGCATGATGACAAACTTTACACCTGATCGTGAATATCTGCACATCTCTTCACATCCTCAGCCAATAGTAAAAGTGGCTCAGCTGATCCAAAGTGTTATCTATGCCAAAATGTCTCACCAAACATCCACTGTGTTTTCCCTGAATTAAGTTCTCTCGCATAGAACATTATGGAATACACAATTTTCCTCCTTTGAACAACAACCCCTCCTGCATGTTATAGTCCAACCATGGACTATTGTCTCTCAACAGTGGGTTTTCGCAAGCTTCATAAGCTTCCTTAAAATTTTCATCCACCCCATACAAGTCTTTGAGATGCTCAAATCCCAATACTTGCACTACGCTTTCTTGTAATATCAAGCTTCTTCTGCTTAACGCATTTGCTATCTTGTTGGCCTAACCACTGATGTGTTTCAACACGAATGTAAAACTTTGCAATTACTCCACCCACTTCGCATGTTTATGATTCAGATTGTGATGTTGCATAATGTATTGTAGCGCAGAATTGTCTGAAAACAAGACAAATTCATTAGCCAGCAAATAATGTCTCCAAAGCTTCAATGCTTGGACGAATACATAAAACTCTGTCATAAGATGTATACTTCTGCATGCTCTGATTTAACTTCTCATTGAAGTATGGTATTGGCTTATCTTCTTAGCTGAGTACTGCACCAATGGTTGTCCCACTGGCATCATAACGAACTTGGAAAAGTTTTTTGAAGTCTAGAAGTTTTATTTCCGTGATCTTCTTCTTCAAAAACTGAAAACTTATCTCAGCAAATTTTGTCCAATGAAAAGGCTTATTTTCTTTCTTGATGGTATCCACCATAGGTACAAAAATACCACTGAAGTTCTGAATAAACTTCCGATAGAAACTTGCCAATCCATGAAAACTTCTTACTAACTATGGTTGAAACCTTCTCTGGGTCCATCTTCAACTCATTCTCAGAAATTACAAATCCTAAATAAATCAATTCTCTCTTGAAAAAAGAACATTCTTTTAAATTCATTAAAAATTTATTTTGCTGCAATTTTTTCAGCACATACCTCACATGCAGTAAATGTGCTTCCTTCGTCTTGCAGAAAATAAGTATATCATCGAGATATACAATCACAAAATTGCCAATGAATTCTTTCAACATCTCATTCATCAAATCCATGAATGTGCGGGGAGCATTTCTCAACCCAAATGGCATGACAAACCATTCATACAAGCCTTCATTGGTCTTGAAAGTTGTCTTCCATTCGTCCCCTTCTCTAATCCCAATCTAGAAATAACCACTTTTCCGATCTATCTTTGAAAACCACGCTGCGCCACTCAAACAATCCATCATATCATCCATCTGAGTTAAAATAAACCTGTACCTGATTGATGAGCTAGCAGAGCCTTTTCATGGGTTGGTGAAGTCCACTAGGCTAATTATGCTCCAAGATGCCATTGGGAGGGCCAGGGACTTACAAGATGCTTTACCAAGGGCAAGAGCTCCATTCCAACAAAACCCCACCTTTCAGTCAAAGGGAAAATATATGAAGGTTTCTCCCACAAAAGGGAACCAAGGCAAAGGACCTCTTAGTGATGATGACCAAAGAGATTTGTGGAGGAGGAAGCTTTGCTTCACTTTCCAAGAATCATGGGCACCAGGCCATCGGTGTGCTGCCAGAAAGGCACATTATATTGAAGTGTTCTCCGATAGTGAAGAGGAAAAAGCAGAGGAGTTAGAAGGGGAGACCAGCGTTGTGGCACCAAGAGAGGATCCACCACCACCAAGAGGTGGAAATGGAGCACTTCCTCAAATTGGAGGAGCCCTTGCAACTTTGTGAAGAGTACCCAAGTATCTGACATTAAGAATCCGAGGGACTATTCAGCGGCAGCGGGTGTCGATATTGATATATAGTGGGGATACCCACAATTTTAATTATACCCAACTAGTGCAGAGGAGAGGCATTCCCACAGATGATTTTGAAGGATTCTCAGTTTTGGTTCCAGGAGCTAGAACCATGCAGTGTGTGAAGTATGTCCTAACATTGACTGTCACTTTGGGGACCTACACATTGACAAATCACTTCTTTGTGGTCGATATTCATGACACCAATGTGATATTGGGTGTACAATGGTTGAGCACACTAGGAAAGGTCACCACAGATTGGGAGACCTTGGAGATGGAATGGACAGATAAGAAGAGTGGTAAGCGCCAAATGGTTAGAGGAATGCACACCTATCCACCTCAAGTAGTCTCAACACATAAGATGGAGGTTGATTTGCAAAGAGGAGACATAGAATGGGTAGTAGAACTGAGTATGTCAGAAGCACGAGGCAAGGGTACACCACTCCACCTAGATGTGCAGTCTATTCTAGACCGCTATTCTACAGTATTTGGGGACATACCATTGGAAAGGCCACCAGACCGAGGGTTTGAACATACTATTGAGTTGGAGCATGGGATCCAAGCAATGATCACCACACCTTATAGGCACCCCAAAGCTTACAGGGATGATATTGAAATAGCTATTCAAGAGGTCTTGGCTTTAGGACATATCTGACCCAGCACCAGTCCTTTTGCTTCTTCTGTGACCTTGGTGAAGAAGGATGGTACATTGAGGATGTGCATTGACTATAGAGACTTGAATAAGAAGTCAATGAAGAATAGGTACCTGATTCCCAGGATCGATGAGCTCATGCATGAGCTAAGGGGATCGAAGTTCTTTTCAAAGATTTATTTGAGGTCTAGGTAACATCAGATCAAGATAAGGGATCAGGATATCCCCAAGACTGTATTTAGATGTCATTATGGCCACTTTGAGTTCTTGGTGATGCCTTTTGGGCTGACCAATGCTCCAACTACTTTTCAGTCTTGTATGAACCACATCTTCCGTGGATAGTTGAAAAAATTTGTGTTATTTTTCTTTGATGATAATCTTATCTATAGTCGCACATGGGAGGAGCATCTGTAGCATATTGAGACATTGTTACGCATTTTGGAGCATCAATTATATGTTAAGCTCTCTAAATGTGAGTTTGGGTTCACAGAGATGATTTATTTGGGCCACATCATTGGAGTGGATGGAGTAAGGGTCCATGAGGAGAAGATCTGTGTTATTCGGGATTGGCGAGAGCCAAAGAATGTAACATAACTTTAGGGCTTTGTAGGCATCTACACCTACTATTGAAATTTTGTCAAAAGGTTCTCCCAACTAGTAGCACCACTCATAGATCTTACCAAGAAGGGAGCCTTTGGTTGGACAGAGACTACGTAGAGGCCCTTTGAAAGGCTCAAGGAGGTGATGTTGGAATGTGATGCTTTAGGAAGGGCATTAGAGCACTCTTGATGCAGGGAGGGCGCCCCATAGCTTTTGAGAGTTGGAATTTGCTGCCTCATGAGAGGTTGTATCCCATATATTACAATGAAATGTTGGCCATTATGAAAGCATTGGCCAAATTCAAGCAGTATTTGGTGGGAAATAGATTCCTAGTAAACACTGATCACAACAGTCTTCGGTATTTTCTTGAGTAGAAGCAGCTACAAGAGAGGCAGAAAAAATGGGTTAGCAAAATCTAGGCATATAACTTTGACATTGAATATGTCAAAGGGAATATCAATGTGGTAGTGGATGCCTTATCACGGAGACCAGCAGCGCTGTCATTAATGAGGGTGGACACAAATTGTAAGGCCCAGTTGTTGGTGGAGTATTCCAAAGAACGCTTCACATGTGAGATAGTAGATGGCCAGGTGACCGATGAGAGGTATAGAGTGATGGATGATAGCATATACTACTGGGACTGGAGCTTCTTGACCAGAGATTCTAAGCTCAAGGAGAATAATTTGCATGCAACACATGACTCACCACTCTCAGGCCACCAAGGTTTCATAAATACATAACGGGCCATTAGAGAGAGATTCCCATGGAAGGGTATCAAGGAGGATGTGCTCCAGCACATGAAGAAGTGCGTAGTTTTCCAGCAGAATAAAGGAGAGAACAACCATCCTACAGGGTTGTTACAACCACTTCCCATCCTGGAGGGGAAATGGGAGAGCATTTCTATGGATTTCATTACCGGTTTTCTAGCAATACAGGGAAAGTATTCATCTTTGTGGTCGTTGATCAACTAATAAAGTATTCACATTTCTTTGCCATCTCTTCACGGTACACTGCTTCACAAGTGGCCGAGCTTTTCTTTAGAGATGTTTTCAGACTTCATGGTCTTCCTAAGACCATAGTCGGTGATAGAGATAGCTGCTTCATGGGTCACTTTTTGCTAGAGCTTTTATGTTTGGTGAGTATCAAGTTGACACAAAGTAATAGCTATCACCCCCACACAGATCGGAAAAAAGAGATAGTAAACAAGTGTATGGAAGGCTACTTGAGAAAATATGTTTCAGGGCAGTAGAGAGCATGGTTGCGCTGGCTCCACTTGGGAGAATATTGTTACAATATGACTTTTCATATGTCAATCGATATGTCTCCATTTCGGGCTCTATATGATTATGATGCTTTATCGTTTGTTGATGTGATTTTTGGAGCAAGCAAGGCTCGTCGAGCCAAAGAGTGGATCCAAGAGAGTTAGAATATACTCTGTGTTCTTAAGGACAACATTGCTAAAACCCAAAATCAGAAGAAGTTTTAAGAAGTTGTATGTAGATCATAGTCGGCTGGAGAGACAGTTTGAGGTGGATTACTTTGTCTCACCGTCTCCAGCCTTACAAGCAATCTATGCTGGTGGATAAGGGGGCTAAGAAGCTTAAGCCCCGTTTCTATGGGCCATACCGGGTTATCTGTCATGTTGGGGAAGTAGCATATGAGTTGGAGCTCCCCATTGGGAGTAAGATCCAGAACATTTTTCATGTCTCATGCCTGAAGAAGGCCATTGAATAGCATGTAGTTGCCACTATGGATCTTTCACTTATTGATGATGAGGGCCATCTGGTTTTACAACCGACAACTATCTTAAATACTCGGGTGAGGCAGCTAAGGAACAGAGTGATTAAAGAATATCTAGTTCGATGGAGGAACCTTCCTGATGAGGATGCTACTTGGGAAGGAGAGAATATTTTGCAGCATCCATCCTTGCATTTGCTTGAGGACAAGCAACATTTGGGAGGAGAGGACTCTAGTATTCCTAATTAGCTTTTTAGCTAGTTACAATATTAAATTTGTTTTTTTCAATAAGATAGATGAATAAGAGGGTAGAGGGACCCATAAATCTCTTTAGTATGAATAAAATCACTTGTAATGTGAATGTGGATCAGTGCATCTAGATAGGATCAAGATGAATAAAACACTCCTTGGTGTGAATGTGGGTCAACGCATGTGGATGGGGTCAATTTGACCAAATCAACAACACAGTCATGGAGGTAGTGGAGACAGTGGAGGACAGTGCAATCATAATGCAAGAGAGTCTCCATGAGAGTAGGATCATTATTGAGAGGGGCCAAGGGGGTGAAGGCTCACAAAACATATAAGGAAGGGGATTGTAGCCATAGAAAGAATTCTGAATATTGTTTATGTATTGTCTTTTATGACTTTATGCATGCTTCAGTTATTTAGCGAAGTTTGTGTTGTTTAGCAAAAGGGTGTTTCCGAGAAAAAATCCCACCCCCATCGTCGGGGGACTTCAAGTGCCCATTCAGGAGAGGTTCATTGAGCTACATTTCATCATCCGACATCAGTCCAATATTCAACCCCTATCAGCAGTGCAGTCTCTTTCAGGAATTACGCAATCCAGGAGGGAAGATCTAATGGAAGGGTCATAACCCCAGTTTTTGAGCTTATCGTCCAGTGAGGGGAGCAACCCTTCATCCGGAAAGTCAGTTGGGAGGAGTAGCAGCCATTTTCTCATCAGATCAGCCACCTCCCAGGAGTCTCCAAACTCCAATGCGTAATTCAGCCCCTAGGGCTACATTTTTCATCATCGTCATTTCCAGAAACCCTTTCTGAGTTATCTTGGAATTGTGCCAGAAAGCCCAGATCTTTAATCTAAGCATTTTATGAGCACCGAATCAGAAGATATACACATTCCTAGTTTCTAGCAGTAGTATATTCTAGCAGGATTGCACAATCATAGCCTCCCAACATTTGGTGCAGCAACAACATTTCATGTCTTGATGTTTAGGGTCATTTGAGGCTTGTTTTGCCTAGCTTGAGTGTCTCTTTCTCAAGCCCTTGTCCTTCATTTCTTCTATTGCATATAATAAAATGGCTCAGTGATCTTCTCATGTATTTGATGTGTTGATGTGAATTGTATTTTCCAGTTTTATGTTCTATATTCCTGGTTTTTCCTATTTTGGAATATTACATCCGCACAGATACATTCAGGAGGAAATGGAGTTCCTCGACATCTCCTCACCTGGTACGACATACCGATATGCTACCAATATTGAGTATAGATTCAAACAAAAGAAATGAGACTTTGGATCTGTGAATCAAAAGCAAGGGAAAGGTGCCTCCAAACCGAAAAACAAAGGACAAAGTGAAGGCATGGTGGCCCAAGAAAACCTGCTAAAGCCGCAAGAAAAGAATAACACCGCAAAGCCAAAGAAGGACATGAGAAAGTGGTGTGAGATCCATAAGAGCTTCACTCACAACACAAGTGTTGGGCCAAGTAGTCGTTGGTGGCCGAGATGAGGGCTTCTGAATGAGATGCATGCTCTTACTCTGAATCAGAAACCGACAAGGGGAATGGCAAAGGGAAGCATGTTATTGATGCGGAGCCCAATGCCACTGTTGCCACTGCGAAGATCCAGAAGGAGGAACTAGAAGATCCAGAGGAAGAGGAGCGTCTCTTCCACTCCCAGATGTGGGTAAAGGGTTCCCCACTACAGTTCATTGTCCATAGTGGGAGCTAAAAGAACCTCATTTCAGCAGAGTTCAGTGAAGCGGTTGGGCTTGCGGACCACAACACACCCACTTCCCTACACCATCGGGCGGCTTCACCAAGGATGAGATCTCCCCGTCAGCCAGCAGTGTCGTCTTTCCTACAGCATCAAGCCCTTCACAGATGAGGTATTATGTGACATTTCTCCTCTTGATGTTTGTGATATATTATTAGGCCAACCATACTTGTTGAAGCGACATGTTGTGTATGAGTCCCGACCTAGCACTATTATTGTTACTTTGGGCAATATGTTGTACAAGATACCAGAGGTACCACCGCCTGCTGCTATCACTTTGGTTACTGCAAAACAATGCAGTAAGCTCATTTCCAAAAGCAGGAAAATTGTTTTCTTGATGATCTTCCCCCAGGGCAAGAAGAATATTATGGCCACCTCCAGACAGGGCTCCCCCATGCAACAACAACAAATGGACAAGGTCGTGGAGGAGTACGGATACATATTCACCTCACCCACATAGGTGCCTCTGCACTGTCATGTCAACCGCCCCAGTGATCTGACCCCAGGTGCGTCGCTGACTAATGGACCAATCTGTTGGCGCTCTTTTCTCGAGAATGATGAAATCAAGAGGCAGATTCAGGAGTTGGTGCAGAAAGGTCACATCCGACAGATTTCATCGCCCTATGGTAGCCCAATATTGTTGGTGCAAAAGAAAGATGGGACTTGGAGACTCTGTATTGACTATCAGACACCGAACAAGATCACTGTCTGGAATAGGTACCCTATCCCATGAATTGATGACCTTTTAGATAATCTCAAATGGGCGAAATATTTCACCAAGATCGACTTGAAGTATAGGTATCACGAGGTACCACTCGAACCCTCTGATGTGTGGAATATTGCCTTCATAGCCACGAAGGGACTTTTCGAATGGTTGTTCACGCCTTTACGGTTGACCAATGCTCCTGCAAACTTCATGAGGTTGATGGATGACATATTGCGGCCATTCACCAACTCATTTTTAGTAGTATATTTGGATGACATTCTGATCTTCAGCCAGAATTGGGAAGAGCACCTCCACCACATCCGACAGGTCCTCCAAACACTGCAGCAACACAAGTTGTGTGCCAATTTGGAGAAGTGCACTTTTGGCATAACCCAGGTTCAATATCTTGGATACATTATTGATGAACGGGGGGTGCATGTGGATCCAACCAAGATCCAAGTCATTTGGGATTGGCCAGCCCCAACCACTCTAACAGAGCTTCGCAGCTTTCTGGGTCTTGCTAATTTCTACTGTAGGTTTGTGTTGGTATTCTCTCTTATCACTTGGCCCTTGCATCAAGTCACCAAGGGAGGAGCGAAATCAAAACTATTTTGGTCGGAATCTCAACAGAAGGCGTTTGTAGACTTGAAACATCGCCTCTACTCTACTCAGTGATCACATTACCAAACTTGCAACAACCATTTGAGATCGAGAAAAATGCCTCTAATTATGCTATTGGGGCAGTTCTTACTCAATGGGGGCATCGAAGGCATATCACAGTGAAACATTGTCCGACACTATCCACGGGTATCCCACTTATGACAAAGAAATGTATTCCATTGTGCATGCTTGTTGACAATGCAAGCATTACATTTTGAGGAAGGAAACAATTATCCACAGAGACCACTGACCCCTACAGTTCATACAGACACAAGGGAAGTTGCAGAACGATCGCCATCAGAAGTGGTCCACATATCTGCAATAGTTTCATTTGAACATCAAGTACAAGAAGGGAAACAGTAATAATGTGTCAGACTACCTCAATCAACCACCGATTGTGACGTTAACCACTGTTCTCAACTCTTATGGGCACGAGACCTCTAATTGGCCGCTTATCTACAAGAGTGATCCAGAATTCGGCCACACATACAAGACACTCTTGGAGGGTACGAAAGTTCCAAATTTTCACCCCCAAGATTCACTTCTATGTCACCTGGGACACCTTTGTGTTCCTTCAAACGAGCATGCCAAGATGATCTGGGAAGCACACTACAATCGAGTCATGGGGCATTTCGGGGTGGAGAAGACAGTGGCAGTATTGGAGAAGTATTTCTATTGGCAAAACCTTCGACAGGATGTCGAGAACTACATCAGATCCTGCACTGCTTGCGCCATTTCCAAACCGACCATCAAGAAGCAAGGCCTTAATACTCCACTACCTACCCCTAGTCAACCTTGGGAATCCATCTCCATGGATTACATGTCGGTCCTTCCTTCTACTAAGAATGGCTATTACTGTGTTTTCTTCATCGTCGACAGATTCTCAAATATGGCCATTATGGCGGCCTACTAGAAGAATATCACAACAGAAGTCGTTGCTAAACTCTTCTTTGAACAAGTGTGGGTGCACTTTGGGATCCCACAGTCTATCATCTGAAATAGGGACATCGGGTTCCTCAACACATTTTGGTCTATCCTCTAGTCAATGCTGGACACCAAGATCACCAAGTCCACAGTCAAATCGGGACAGCAGGTTCCTCAGCATATTTTGGTCCAGCCTCAAGTCAATGCTGGACACCAAGGTCACTAAGTCTACAACTTTCCATCCCCAAAGTGATGGCCAGGCAGAGGTCATGAATAAGATGATTGTACACATTCTGCGCATGTACAATTCCAAGCATCCACGCACATGAGATGAGAGCCTCCCCTCTGTACAACACAGTTATAACCGAGCTCTCCACAGCGCAGTTGGCCACAACCCCTTTCAAGTGGGCTTGGGTTTCGAGCCACTATGTACCATTGACGTATCCATGCCATTTGTGACTTCTCATGTTGATTAGGCTCATGTCCAGTCTGAAGCTGACAAAGCGAACAACTTCATTCAGCACATTCAGCACATTCGCCAACAGGTTCATGACATATTGGACAAAGCTAATGCTAAGTACAAGCAACGACATGATCAACATTGGGTGCCACACATCTTCCAGGTGGGTGACAAAGTGTGCCTATATTTGCAAAAGGAGCGCCTCACTGGACCTCACCACAAGCTTCACCCGCTTCGATATGGGTCATACACTATCAACAAGGCTGTAGGGAACAATGCCTTTAAGATCAGTGTTCCACCATTCCTTGGTCTGCACCCAATATTCAATGTGTACCACCTTCGGCCCTACTTCCCACCCCTACTGGACACCTCCAACATTGCAGAACAACTCACACCAACAGAGTTAACCCCAGACTGCATGAAATAGGACACCACATATTGTATGGACATGCAAATCAAGAATACTCTCCAGCAGAAGATCCAACTATATCAGGTTGTCAAAGCTGGCCAACTCTTGCACCAATGCAAGTGGTTCACCAAGGACCAAGTTCAGCAGAAGTTTCATCATCTCATGGAGGAACTCAACGCAATGGGGACCATTGCTTCCTAAGGGGGGAGGAATGATCCAGGTGGATATTGGTGGCCACCCACCTATTCCACTTGGGGCCCTAGTATTGTTTCTTTCAGTTTTTCAGTTTCCTTAATTATAGCAAAGTTTTTTATTTTTAACAGTTTTTCGGGTTCTGAACTTCCAAAGTTGTTTTGAGTCCCTAAACGACATTTTTTGGGAAATCCAGGAGTAACATGGGTCCATGGACCGATGTTTCTCACTCAAAAGTTGTATTCCTCGAATATATATTTCTAATGAGGTAGATATTCCTAATGAGGTTGTAATATTCCTAATTAGCGACAGCTAATTGGAATATTCTATTTTTTTTAGTTTGCCGTTTATAGTTTGTAAATAAATAAAAAGTGAGTGAAGAGGGTCTAACTCACTTAAGTGAAATAAGACATCCACCTAGTAGCACAACGTTGTGACTTAAGTGGGAGTCAAGGGGGGACCCAACACAACGTTGAAGAGGGGGCTTATGTACACTCTAGAAGCTTCTGCAAGCTTTTGCGCAGATAAGGATGAGGATGAGGATGTGGATGAGGATGAGGATGTCGAGGAGAGAGAGAGAGGCTACATTGGGTTTTGGAGGGAAACCAACATTATAAAAGATGGAGGGGCCTCCTCATTTCATTCATGATTGAGTTATTGATTGTTGAGTGAGACATTTGTCTTCGTTAGCACGCTGGCTGTTTAGCCTGTCTGCAGCACTGTTTAGTGCAACCGAGTGTCTTCGTGCGGAGATCTCACCCTTAGCCCCGGGGGACTTCGAGTGCCTGCTCAGGCAAGGTTAGTTTTTCAGCATCATCCTCCAGGACAACGTTATTGCTGCAGTAGCAATATACTGTGTTGTAAGGTGTTGCCGTGGAGATTCCACAACACCACTTCCTTCTCTTGTTTTTCAGAGGGAGAGTCTTTCCTTCCTTTGGAGGATCAGATTAGAAGACATTGGAGCTGATTTTTAGATCTTGGCACTTGGCCAAAGTATTCTATTCCACTCACTGCGCAATCCCTCTTAGTTACTGCGTTATTTTCATGGTGTAGCTGCTGTGAGGGTTTGCAGATTGATTTGTGGGTGGGATCTCAAGTGTAAGGATCAGCCTTCCACTTAGGAGATCTATTGGAGGAGGTCTACTTTAGTTTGTTCATCATCTTCAGCCTTCTCTATTGGGTTCCAAATTTGAGTTGCAGCAGCTGCCCAACAACTCCGGCATTTTTGTTATTTTGTGTATTTCAGCCAATCCCTTGGAGGATTGATGTATTATTGTTCCTAAGGGATAGGGCTTTGCTCCCCTATTGTATTTGGGCCATATATTGTCAGATCCATGTATTGATATCATTTTGGAGCAGTATTCTATCATAGACTGCGTCCTCATAGTCTGGGTTTATGCAGAAATAGCAATGTTCTTTCATTTTCATGCACATGTATTATTGAGGCTTGCATTTCTTCTCTTGAGAGGTTGTTTCCTCAAGACTTGTACTCTCTCTTTCTACTATACATTATTATTGGCTATATATTCATCTTCTTGTCTCACAGCTCCTGGAGAAAACGTTGAAGGGTTTCTGGATCATTCTCTTGTCTTGCGGCACCTCATTCTTGAGGGATTTTCTATGTGAACCTGTTGTTTAACCTTTGTGAATGCCTATTCCATGTTCCTAAACTTATTCTATGATTTATTATAGTGTTTTACATCTTATTCTTTCAGAAAATACGCTGCCCTTGCTTCAATAAATTTCTGCATACTCAAAGTCATGGGAAATCAGGGTTTTCCTTGACTAGTCGGGAAGGAGAAACTGCGTAACATAGAAAAACGCCTTGTTTTGAACTGAAATTCGACATGGAAATCCCTCTTAACCTAATTTAACATATTCCAGAGCCGTGACCCGTCATTTTAGACATAGTTTCTTATACACTCATTTTAGGGCCAAAATCCTCACTTTTCCCCACCTTTTTTCCCTTAAAAGCTGGGTAAAGGTTGCTTATGTTCTTTCTTTTGTTTGATGAGAATTTTCAGACATATTATATGATATCTAAAGCCATCATACCTGAATAATGCATTTTCCAGGCATGATTTGCTGAGAAGTCCATCTTTGGGATATTACAGTCTGCTACACTATTATTGTTTGAGAATTCTAGTTCTATACCACTTGGTGTGTTTATCTTTCACTCTTAGATAGAGTCTGGAGAGGGCCAAGTAGCCTCCGGATCTCCTCCTCTTTCAGAGGCAAAATATCCAGTAAATTCCCTCCTAGTCTATCTCTGGAGTCTGGTTGGAGTTTGCCGTGTTTTAGAGATATCCGCGAAACGAGATATTACAGAGGTATTGAACGCGTCAAACATAGATCATATGCCAAAGTTAGATCCCCGAGAAGTTGATGTATGAATTTACCCAAACGAGGCCCATAGTTTTAACGCTTCATCTCCTAGGGTTAGGTTTATGGATGTTTAGAGTTTTCCATTGTTTCTCAATAATAAATATGCTATAGATCCTCATTGTAACACAGTTCAGAGGCCTGTAGCCACCACATTTCTTCTCAGAGATAAGCTACCAACGCCATCGCTAGTTTATTTCCATTCTGTCTGTAAACAAATTTCAGTTCTTTGATATTAATGAAATGAAGTGTTATTTCCACTGCATTTTTGTATTTATGTCTATATGTGTAAAATAGAATTCAAATTTCTTCTTTTTTTTGGCAAAATAAATCAACTCCAGCTGCAGAATTTCAATTGGATGGTCCTGCCTTAGAAATTGCTTGAAATCGTCCAACAATTCTAACTACATGCATAATATCTGGTATTGTACATGTAAGATAGAGAAAGATGTCAATCATAGATCTATATTATGGTTGATTAACTGAAGGATATTCATCATTCTGAATAAGATCGCATCATGTTACCATTCGTGTGCATATAGGCGTGTAGTATTCCATTCCATATTTCTTCAAAATATATTTGAGGTACTTGGTTTGAGGAAGAAAGATACCATTTTTAGTTTGTTGAACTTCAAGACAAAGTAAGTATGTTAATTCTCCAAGTAGAGACATTTCAAATTCTTGCTACATAACTAAAGCAATCCTTGACTCATAGATTCTACATTTCTTCCAAATATGATGTCATCTACATAAACAACAACTATTAAAATCTTGTGTTTATCAAATTTGATTTATAAATTGTTATCTACAGACCCCTTTTTGAACCATTATTACTGAAGATGCTTATTAAGAAATTAATACTATGCATGAGGAGCTTTTTTCGACCAATACAATGCCTTCTTAAGTTTTCAAACAATATTTTTATCATTTCCAACAATGAATCGTTCAAGTTGTTCAATATAAACCTCTTTTTCTAAATCCCCATTTAAAAATGCATATTTAATATCCATTTGATATACCTTAAATTATAAAAGCTGCAAAATTCAAGAAACATTCTTATAGATGAGGGTCTAGCTACAGGTGCAAATGTTTCTTCAAAGTCTATCCCATCTTGCTGAGGATAGATTTTGCAAACAAGTCTTTCTTTGTTTCTAATTACTTCTCCATTTTCATTTAGTTTTTTCTTGAAAACCCATTTTGTTTGAATTACATTTTTATCATGAGACCTTGATACTAATTCCCATGTAGGGTTCTATTATATTCGATCAAGCTCTTCATGCATTGACTTAACCCAAAATTCATCTTTTATTTCTTGGATCACATTTTTAGGTTCAATTGTGGATAGTAAGGCTAAGTGATTAGAAGTTCCAACGAGTTATTCTAGTTTGTATTCCTGCTTCCTTTTCACCTAGAATTTGATATTCAAGATGATTTTTCTAAACATACATTGATGGAGTCTTTTATGGTGTGTCTGTATTTTCATTTCCTTCTTCTATTTTTTCCCTATTTCCTTCTCATAAAACCTTTTGGCTTGTATTAGCGAGATTTTTGTCATCTATTGGTTCTTCTCTTTTTGTACCTAAGGATGCTTCATCAATCACACCCTATATGCATTCAAAAATATTTTGAAGCCTTTGATTTATAAAATTTATATCCTTTGCTTCTAAAAGATTATCCAAGGAGGATTTCTTTATAAACTCTAGATTCAAACTTTGCAATCTTATCATCATTTTTATTTATGTAACATTTTCTTCCAGAAATCCCAAAGTGTTTGAAAGTTGCAAGCTTACCAAACCATAGTTCATGTGGAGTTTTATCACTATTTACTCGAACATGAGATTTGTTAAGTATATCTATGGCTGCATGTGTTGATTCTCCCCTAAAGGTGTGAGGTGTTCCTGGATCATCAAGCATGGCATGTTCCATTTGTTGGAATTTTATGTTCATTCTTTCTATCACTCCACTTTGCTGAGTACTTTTAGCTATGGAAAATTTTCTTTCGATGCCATGATGTTCACAAAAATTGAAAAACTCATCTAATATAAACTCTCATCCTCTATCAGATATAAGACATTTTATTTTTATATCCAACTCTTTTTCAAAAAGAGCTTTGTATACTTTAAATTTATCAAATGCCCCATGTTTATGTTCTAGTAAGTCAATCCAACACATTCTTATAAGATAACCAATGATTATTATGAAGTAGTGTTCACCAGGACAAGATTTATTTCTCATATGACCACATAAAATCAGTGTGAATAGGTTCAAGTGGACTACTTGAGGTAGCTTCTTTAGCTTTAAACTAAACTATGGTTTGCTTACCAAATTGACATGATTTGTACATGTTATTTTTAGGTGGAGAGATGTTGGGGCAAGTCACGAACTGATCCCATCCTACTTGATTTGTATAATTGATAAAATATAGGGTTCCCAATCTTTTCTGCCAAAGGAAGCTTTCTACAGATTCACATAAATAACAATACTCTTGGTCACCTTCCTAAACATAGATATTTCCTAGAGTTCTAGTTCCTTTTATAATGATCTTACCTATATCCATATCCCTTACCACAAAATTATTTGATTTTAAAATAACTTCATACCCTTGATCACACATTTGACTCACACTTAACAAGCTATGTCTTAACCCATCAACAAATAATGTATTTCCAGCCTTGACCTTTTTCTTCAGAAATACAGTTCCTTTCCCTTTGATAGCAACATGTGAGTTATTACGAAAAGTCACGTTATTTTGTTTATTTATTTCATTAAAAAAAATAAACTTACCTCTGCTAGTTTTCATATGCTTTGACCATTTTTTGTCAATGTACCATAAATTCTCTTGATCTCCTGCATACAAAGCTAGATCACAATTTTCAGAGGCAGTAATTTTCTTTTTGTGTACCTTGTTTGGTATTGTCTTCTATTCATGCTAGTAAGATGGCTTCATTCTACTTCTGCATTCAGTTTCTTCATTACCAAAGTTGTTGAAAATAGAACATAAAATTTCATTGTGAAGAGGTGAGAAAACATTAGAAGAAGACTTATTTGCCCCGATCACATTTCGTTGTTTTCTTGCTTCTCTAGTAATAATTATTTTATAATTAACACATTGAATTGATTTGTGACCAAAATTGTGACAAGTGAAGCATTGACCATTAAAGTAAGAATAATTGGGAGTATAATACCTTTTTGAGTAGCTTCCCTTTTTTTCATGGTGAATTTGTTTTCTATGGGAAAGATTTGATCCTTCATTCCCTTTCTGAGGTCTATAATTCTAATGATTGCTTCTTTTTACCGCGTTGACGTAGCTTCCTGTACCTATTTCAAAATATTTCATAATTTTTTAGGTTTCAACATTTGGATCGTATCTAAGACCTATGTTGATTAGAGGAGATATTTGAACTTTAATGATTTCTTCTAAAGTCTCAGATCCTTTAGCAAATCTAAGGTTTAATAGTTTTATTTTCTCAAGTTCCTTTCTTATACACACTATTTCAAGTTCTAAGTTTTCACGGTGACTTTTCTTTTCTAGAACTTGTTTCGTCGAAATTTCTTCAGCTAATTTAGCTTCTTCTATACAGTTTTCTACCTCAGTTATTTCTTCAACAAGAGTGTTTTCCTTATACATGCAAAATTATTTATCTTCATTTTTGTTTATATCCTTTAGTCTATCAATTTATTTTAAAGAAATCATAAATACATCATGAAACCCATATACACATAGTTCTTCAAATTACGTAAGCAACAGATAATATTTATCATATTTATCATCCTCAATATTGGAAAAATTTTCACTATCTTCATGAGTATAAATTTTTTTCTATCAAAAATTATTTTAACATTCTTCCCTTTCTCATGAATTTCTTTATAAGGACATATAGTAACCTACCCTTCCACAAGCAAAACATTTAAAAGTAATGTTACCTTTGAACTTTCTAGTTCGTACTTAGAGCTTCCTCACAAAATTTTCTTCTTTTTCGTCTCAAACATAACCTGTTTCTTTAGGCGCTGCTTCCTTATATTTCCCTTTGTGTGTAGCTTTTAATTTTTGTTCTCTAATATCTGGTGAACCCCATTTTCTCATTTCATAATTTTTTAGAATCCCATGGAGTTTTTCAATAGTGATATTCTTCAAAACTTGCATTTCTTCAATGGAAGAGACCTTTGAATCAAACTTTGAGGTTAGAGATCTTAAAATTTTCTGAACAGCAGTAGAATCCTTTATTTCTTCACCAAGATTTTTCATTGAGTTAATGATATCTTCTACTCTAAGGAAGAAACTTGTAATACTTTCCTTATCACGCATTCTAAGAGTCTAATATTGAATTCTAAACATTTCAAGTTTAGCTTTTTTACCTTAGTGTCACCTTCATAGCTTTGGAAAATCTTTTCCCGTATAGCCTTTGCGGTATTCAACTGCATGAACTTCAAAATTTCTGATTCATCCAAGCTTCCTAATATAACATTGATTGCCTTTGCATTACTCTCATATTTTTTATTCCCTGCATCCTCTATGGGAATGGAGGTTGGATATTGATATCCACCTTCAAAAATTCCCCATACATCAACTCCAAGTTCTTGTAAATAAGCTCTAGTTATGACTTTCTAAAATACAAAGTTAGTTCCATTAAACAAAGGTGGCTTAATAAAAAAACTTTTGTCTTGACTACTCATCTTGATGGTTCTACGTTAAAGTGATTAACATTCTTCTGAGGAACCTGAATTTGATACAAACTATTGGAAAAATACTGAGAGGGGGTGGGGTGTATCTTTTTTTTAACTTTAACTTTCAAATTTTATATACTAACTTTTGTACGCTACTTTATTAAAGCAACCTGTGTATGTAAAGGACTTCAGAGAAAGAAAACAATTTATATCTAGTTTACTGATTTTTCATGTGTTTTATCAAATGATTACATTTAAAAATTGCATCAGTAAATTAATTACTTTCTAGTGTCTTGTAAAGAACATAAATAAATAACAGGAAATGAGCAACACACAGAGCACCAGGATTTTTAGGTGGAAATTAAATGTGTGAGAAAACCATATTTGTTATTGTATTTGTCTTATTTCTTATTTATAAATAAAATCTTCATTACATTATGTGTACTAATGCAGACTCTTATTAGTATGCAGGAACCCACCTACAGGAAGCTACAACCTCCACTCATTCTCCAACTCCTACTGGAAGGGAGCTACAAACCCCTAATCTTGTTTACCAGCTTCTACCGGAAGGGAGATCCTACCCCTATATGAAGGTTGCAACCCTTGGCTCCTTGTGGAACACTTTTGACAATGTTTCACACTAGATCCACATGTGTTTTGAAACCAGCTCACAAAATAGAAGGAAAGATAGATCAACGACTTATAAATGAGCCTCTTCGAGGGGGTAGCCTCATTTACATTACATAAATGAATAATTATTTGATGATACAAATGACAAAACCTCCTTTATATATATAGGAGTCAAAGGGGTCACAATATAATCCCAACTGACATAACAATAACAATGTAAGGGCACAACAATAACAATAGGGGGATACACAAGTATTAGATGGACCTAGCATGCCCCTCTCCTTCAAAACAGTGTTTTCTTCAATGCTTGAGTATGTATGGATGCTTCCGTATAAAATTATCATCCTCCCATGTCGAATCATCAGCGAGTAAGTTCTTCCACTTGATGAGATACTCTGAAATTGATTGATTTCGTATATGTCAAGTTCTCATTTGTTTTTGTGACTACTTCAGGTTCCAATATAATTTTTCCTTCTTCGTCAATTTCTGGCAATATTGTTTGAACTGGGAGCTTGTCACCTATAACCTTCTTTAAGCATGAAACATGGAAAAGTGGGTGCACTCAGGAAGATGCATGAAGGTCCAATTTGTATGCAATAGTACCAATATTTTGCAACACTTTGTAAGGACCATAGTACTTTGGTGATAATTTATTATCCTTCTTAGATTTCTTGAGGGGCATTTTTTTGTTTGATTGTAGCTGTAAAAATATCCCATCTCCTACATCAAAACTTCTTTTGCTACGATGTTGATCTACATTTTGTTTCATTCAATTCTACGCCAAGTTGAGGTTATCCTTTAAGCGTTGGAGTACTTGTTGTTGATACTCGATGTGATCTTCCATTGCTTAAACCTTAGAATTTTCTAGTAAAGATGATGTGATGGAGGGTGGTTGATATCCATAAACTACCATAAACATGGTCATTTTTGTTGCAGTATGGAAGGAACTGTTATGCCACCATTCAGCCAAAAGTAACAACTTGAACCATCGTATTTGTTCATTAGATACAAAGCAATGAAGATATCCTTCCAAACATTTGTTCACTATCTCAGTTTTCCCATAATATTGAGGATGATATGATGAGCTATGAGCTAATTGAGTACCCAAACAAGAAAATAATTTTGTCTAAAAATTTCGAGTAAAAATGGATCTCTGTCGTTTAAAATAATCTTTGGGTTTCCATGTATCTTTTGAATTGTTTCCATAAATACAATAGAAACTATATTGGCTTTAAATGGATGATATAATGCACAAAAGTCTGCATACTTGGTAAGTATATCAACTACCACCATGATAATATTATTTCCTTTGGAATTGGGTAAACATGTGATAAAATCCATTGAAACATCCTCCCAACATTGACTTGGAATGGATAAAGCTTGTAACAAACCTCAGGTCTTAATTGTCTCAACTTTATCTTTTTTCCAAACCAAAATTTCTGCCACAAACTTTTGAATATCATATTTAAGGCCATCCTAAAAATATTCCTTCTTAACCCAGTGGTAAGTTTTTAAAAATCCCGAGTGCCCTCCTAAGGGAGAGGTGTGCAATTCCCAAAGAAATTTTTTTGAGATGGGAATTCTTACAAAGATATAAGCGATCTTTGAACTAGAATGAATCATTTTTCCAGCAAAATGTTTCAGATGTATTGGGATCTTGCTGCAAATTTTGAATGATTTTCCATACCTCTTCATCATTATTTCATTCATCCCTTTCTTTGGTTATCCACTTAGGATGGATAATAGAAATGGAACAAATCAATGCTTCCACAACCTGATCCTGTCTTAAGAGTGCATATGCAACAACTTTTTTCTTTCCTTTTTTGTAGATGATTTCAAAGTCATAATCCAACATCTTTATGACCCATTTTTGGTTCTCTTCTGAAGATAATCTTTGTTCCAAAAAGTATTTAAGACTATCATGATATGTTTTACCTTGAAGTGTCTTCCCATTAGGTAAGGTCGCCATTGCTTTACTTCATGTATTTTTGCCAACCTTTCCTTCTCATAAATAGGTTTGATTAAATACTTTCCTTTTATTGGACAAAATTAAAAAGCAATGGATCTTCCTTCTTGCATTAAAACCACACCAATTCCATTTCTTGAGCATCAGATTCCACAATAAAGGTTTTTGTGAAGTCTGGCGTAGCTAAGACCGGTGATTGGCACATTGCCTCTTTAAGATGTTCAAAGTCCTTAGTTTATTCTTGAGTCCAAGAAAATTCATCTTTATTCAGTACTGATGTTAAAGGTGTCAATATTCTCCCATAATCCTTAATGAACTTTCGAAATACCCTATTAACCCCTGAAATCCTTGAATATGCTTTATGTTTGTAGGGATTTTCCATTCGTTTATGGATTTAATTTTGTTAGGGACTGCCTTAACACACTCATGATATACAATATGGGCCCAATATTCCACCTCCTATACTCCAGAGAAACATTTGTAGGGTTTTGCATATAATGGTTTCTCCTCCAATAGTTTGAGCACCATGTCAACATATTGAACATGATCCTTCCAAGACTTGTTGTAGATTAGTATATCATCAAAAAATACTAACACAAATTTTCCAAGGGTGGGTTTGAAAATGGAATTAATCAAACCTTGAAATGTGGAAGGTGTATTAGTAAGGCCAAAAGGCATGACCAAAAGTTCATAATGACCCTCATGAGTTCTGAATGTTATTTTCAGAATGTCTTCAGTCTTCATTATAATTTGATGATATCCAGAACAAAGATCCAGCCTAGTGACGTAAATTTATCCATGTAATTCATCCAATAATTCAACCTAGTGAAGTAATTTTATCCATGTAATTCATCCAATAATTCCTCAATGAAGGGGATGGGAAATTTACCTTTAATGGTGAACTTTTTGAGCTCCCTATAATCTAGACACATATGCCATGATCCATCCTTCTTGCGCACCAATACTACTGGAGCAGAGAAAGAACTTTGAATAGGTTGAATTATACCATCCTCTAGCATTTTTGTAACCATATGTTCAATCTCACTCTTTTGAGCATAAGGATATATGTAAGGCTTGATGTTTGTAGGAACACTTCCTGGAATCAAATGAATAACATGGTCATGATCACGAATAGGTGGGAGTCCTTTGGGAGTCTCAAAAACCTTAGAATGATTGTCCAAAACTTACTGGAAATCTCGAGAAATAGATTATTTTGGTGTTTGAACATGTAGTGAGCATAATTGTGCAATTACACCTCGTTGTTCTTTATTCATAAGATTTTTCATAACATTAGAGTTGATTATCTTTCCTTGCTTCCCTACAATACCCCGTAATTCAACTGCCTTTCCTTCCAAAAAAAAAATCAAGAAAAGTAATTGAAAATTAAAAGTTATCCCCAAAGACTGTAACCATTATACTCCTAGTACAATATCAACACCACCCATTGGTATGGAGGGCATTGGACTATTCAATACATATCCCCCATGGCTAGTTTGATATTAAGGAACTTTCCAGAGCAATTTATAGTTCCTCATTTTGACACTAGCACTTGACACACTGGAGTTGGGTATAGAAGGAATGCAATTTCTTACCTACCTTACAATGAATAAAATTATTGGTACTACCCGCATCAATAAACACTATTACATTTTTCTTCTTGATATGTCCTCCTATCTTGAGAGTTTGAGGAATTGTAATTCCTGCCCATGAATTACAAGATATGCTTCGATTCATTTCTTCTTCCTCTAGGGTTGGTTCCTGGCGTATATACTCTTCTTTTGAAGTTTCTTGTTCCTTTTCTTCCTCCTCTTCACAATTTATGTAAAATAATTTATTATTAGCACACTTGTGACCTTTAGTGTATTTTCTATCACAACTGTAGTAAAGCACTTTTTCTCTTTTTTCTTCCAATTGTTGTGGTGTCAACCATGTGGGTTTTGGAATGTAGGAGTAGAAACACTTCCATATTTATAGTTTGAGTGGTAGGTTTCCTTCTCGCCATGATTTTTCTTTCAATTTTTCTTTCCAACCTGAATGCCTTCTCCAATGAATCAGGTTACCAAAAGGGTTGGTTCCTGGTGTATATCCTCTTCTTTTGAAGTTTCTTGTTCCTTTTCTTCCTCCTTGTCACAATTTATGTAAAATAATTTATTCTTAGCACACTTGTGACCCTCAGTGTATTTTCTATCACAACTGTAGCAAAGCTCTTTTTCTCTTTTTTCTTCCAATTGTTGTGGTGTCAACCATGTGGGTTTTGGAAATGTAGGAGTAGAAACACTTTCATATTTATAGTTGTGAGTGGCAGGTTTCCTTTTCGCCATGATTTTTCTTTCGAACCTGAATGCCTTCTCCAATCAATCAGGTTATCAAAGGTGAACCTCACGTTGGATGTTATCATTTAAAGACCCTATGAATACCTCAATCCCGTGTTCCCCTGGAATATCATTTACCCTTATATTCAATTTTTGGAAGTCCTCAATGTGCTCCACCATTGAACCCTTTTGTTTGAGATTTATCAATTGGCAAAAAAAAGGTGGTGCTCTTTGTATCCTCATAATGCGTTATCGTTTCCTCCGTAAAAATTAATCAAGTCACAATTTTTCTACGCGAGAAAAGACATCGATACCATACAAATGTATTTTGTTCTAAATATAAAGTTGAAATTCATACCTTTTGTGTGTTTTCCAAATTATGGAGATCAAAATATTGCTCCATTTTAGTATCCATGTTACCATATCCTTGCCATCAAGCTTCCTCATATCGATCTTTGGAATATTGTGGGTCTTAAATCCAACATTAGAGTCTATAAAATCATGATTAACATTTATTATGCTCTAATCATGAGTTTCAACTACTATTTTTTCTCCATTAGGAATAATTTCTTGTATCAGCTTTGTCAAACCTTCCTTCAAACTTTCCATGTATGTTTTTAGACCATTCTTCATGTCTTCCATGTTGCCTTTTAGTTTTTCTTCTATACCATCGATATTAGCTTCCACACCATTCTTCAAACCATCCATATTATATTACATGCCTTTCATGTCTTTCTTCATACCATACATCTTAGCTTCCCTTTCATTTTTTGTTACTCTTTGTGAGAGAGAAACGTGTTGCACTTTGTCTCGTAATTTCGATATATCATGTTGCACTTCTTCCTATTCATGATCCATAGTAGAGCCTTTTGCAGGGCTTAATGGGAATGGAATTATTTTTGGGGGGAATTTTAGAACCCAATACTGATATATATGCTTCTATATGCCCTTGGAATCACTTCAAGCTAATTTTTCAAATAAGACTTATGCAATTTTTAAAACAAATACACACATTTTTTTTTATTTTGAGGAGCTCGATATTGAAATTGACGTACCTCTGTAATTTTGGATCCGAAAGATCTGAAATTCGGCCCTATCATATCCCTCTGCATATTATTTCCAATGTCGTAGGTCAAACCTCATTTGGATTCTTCAAGATAACGTTATGCCCAATCTCCCATAATGGCCTAATTATTGAATGGTTCAACATAGCGAACTTGCATGGCGTGCCACGTGTTAATTGTTTTACCTTCGGTACTGAAATCGATATACCATAAACTACACTTTGTGCACTTTCGGTCACTTGTTCAATAATTCCAATCTGATGTCAGAAACGAAAGTTATAATGATTTTCCCTTGGCCACATGTTTGAGATGAGATTATGGAGCGTGCAAAAACCCTAACTTCCTCAAATAATATCTCTGAAAATATAGTGAATCGAGACTTGAATTTTTTACACGAATTTCCTCATGATTCAGGCTCAAATGGGGTTTTTTTTTAGCTAATGAACCCTCGTAGAAAAAACGTTATAGCGAAAATTCCATGATGACATGTTTGCAACATCAACACCCTAGAATCCAAAGCTTTGAAACCAAATGTTATTAAACCAGCTCAAAAAATAGAAGAAAAGATACATCAATGACTTAGAAATCAGCCTCTTCGAGGGGGAAACCTCCTTTACATTACATGAATATTTCTTTGATGATACAAATGACAAAACCTCCTTTCTATATTTAGGATTCCAAGGGGTCATAATATAATCCTAGTCGACATAACAATAACAATGTAAGGGCACAATAATAACAATAGTGGACTTCTATGAGGCACAATAATAAAAATATGGGGACTACATAGGCACAACGATAACAATAAGGGGGATACACTAGCAATAACAATAAGACGATACCGTATTATTATAGGGACCTAGCAACATGTCAAAAAATCATCAAACAACTTGTATACCACCTTTCATCACATTTTCAAACTGGACCCATATCAACAATAAACCCAAAAAAACATGTCAATATGAAGCATTGAATCTGAGTCACTAAAACACTACAAATCAATTGAATTTATGAAGCATCAAACCACTGAATGTAAAACCCAACCAGAACAAACTAATATTAGAATATTTATGTGACTATACTGAATAAAACTCGCGTATGTATGTTCTTTCTCTATATAAAGAAAAATCATGAATAACTATAATATTGAATCAGTAAACCATTGAACTAGTCAAAGATCAATGAAACAATCACAAATCACCACAATGTAGCATCATTTCAAATAAATCAACCCAATCTTCATTGTCAGACACAGATCACTAAGATAGAGACATCATTGACAAGCAACATAAAACATAGCATAACTCATCAAGCGTCATCATCAAAGCACACTGCAAACCCTAACATATATACATGATTTCCATACAAAAAATCAATTTATGTACGTGAATATCATGTGTAACACCAGCGTAGAGATCTAAAAAAAATGACATTTTTTTTCTCATAATATATGCGCGACACTACGAACATAGATTCGCATATGCACGTGACGGTCCTAAAGAAACCCAGTGATCAAATCTTGAAGTACTGATTCAAACCTTCGGTACAATTCACACCATATGTTAAACCCAGATATCCACATGCATCTCTATATTTATATAAAACCATCATCATAGCTACAAATCTATCATTATAATCGTAAATAGATCAAACAATTATTTTATTAGCCTTCACAATGCCTTCAAATTTATTAGATCTAAACATTCTCCTTGCTCCCTAGTGCACCCCTGTTTCAAATGAAATCACATGTTGATTGATAATTTTATTGCATGCTTAACACCTTGATCTCCATCTTCTTATATAGCTTTATCCTTGACCAAGGCCTTAGGTAATTTCAATGTTATTCTTTGACAGGATCAAAAAAACGTTGTCGCACCAATTACTATGGACATGTTTTTGCGTCATTGTAAACATGTTATGTAAAATTTGTAATGTAAATGATGCTAGTAACACCATATATGTTTGTAACAACCTAGGTAAGCCTATTATTTTGGCAAAAAATTAATCCTAGGAGGTTTTTCATCTCACTAATTCATTTTTGCTTCTAAACACGGATGGTCTGCAGACTGTTTCCCTCCAGCATAACCCCAAAGTTAGGGTGGATTTTTTCTTCAAATTTTTGGGTGAATCCTAGTGTTTTAGTTGAGCCTTATGTAAAAGTTATTTGGGAATAATTTAAGTTAATTGACTGAACTAATTTATTACAAACAATTTGGTCTACTAGATAATATTGTGTCGCAAAATTGAGTATTTATTTGAGGTTCTATAATAAATAAATGTTCCCCCTTTCAGGGTTGAAATGTAATTATCTTATGTAAGAAATATTTTAGTGCATAGTCCCTAATACTTAGACGCCATTGATAAAATGTTAGAAGGTGGAAAAAATATTTAATCCCCTTATATGTCAATTAATTAATTTTTCTCGAAAAAATAAAATAAACTCCTAGCTAGAAAATTAATTAGTGAGAGTCAAAATTAAATTCCTAGAGAAATTAAATTCTCCAAGTGGAAAAATTAATGGGTATCAAAGAATTTATTTTTTAGAGGACTCCCACCCAAAATATATTGGAAATTTCAAAAGAAATTGGACCCTTGGGCCTAGGCGGTTAAGTCAAAGTCAATTTTTTGAGGAAATTAGCTCAAAATAATTATTTTTGAGATAATAAAAAATGGATTAAATGAGAAATTCGGAATTTCTTTAAAAATAAATATTTTCGACGTTGGAGATTATTTTGACGATGATCAAGCCAACTAGATGTTATTTTTCCACATGGAGGATTTATCTATAAGTTATAGGTCATTTGTGTTTCTAACCATGATGATGAAAACTCTCGCTCTAGTCTATGTAATTTTGTAACGCTCGTGTTGTTCCACGAATATGTTGGGAACATTCACAATATCATAATAAAATTATTTGGTATTCAATTCAATATGTTCTTTTTCTGATGATCTGTTGTATGTGTTGGTTACATGCTTTCCTATATTGTGCTTAATTTTTTATAAACTTTTTTATTCATTAGATGGGGATAAGAAAATTTTATTGATAGATTTTGGGTCTATCTTAGGTGATCTGATTTGCCATATTTGTAACAAGCTTGCTTGAAGAAAAATATAGAATTTCCAGATATACTAGCCCTTTGGCTCCAAGTTCACACACTTTGGACGAGTCGACCGTGTTTGGGCTCTGACAATTTTGTTTCGTTTTCGTATATCGCTAAGGCTTTCGGAAACACCATAACTCTCTATACACATCATATCTCGTCATCATTAATCCTTTAAAAAATTATTTCTCAAAAATATTTTATTTTCAAGCATTGTACATTTGTAAATAATTTTAAAATTTTTTGTAAAATATTTTTTTCTAACCCTCATTATGCGGCTAATTGGGGTTTGGGGTTTCATTTTAAACCTTTATATATTGGGGTTTTGGGTATTTTTATTTTCATTTGTGCGGGTGATATTCAAGCGATTTGAAAGAGATTTCCTGGTTTTTGGGTTAGATCTAGACCATTGAGGGTAAGATCTAGTATCGAAATTTTTTCAGAGCCAACATCAAAGAATTTGGTTGAAAAATTAAGAAATATTGTAGATATGAAGTAAAATCAAATTTTTTAGCAAGGGTTTCAACATTTTCAAGCCTCCCACGACTAGCGTGGCCCCTTCTACCCTCAACGTCATCCTTTTCTCCCCCTACATCAAGCCCATATGCCACCCAAAGCCTAGTCGTAAGCCCTAAGGTCCTCCACCCCACATTGTTTCCCCTACGCCAGGGTTTTTAGACCCTTTTAGGGACGATTGTGAGTTTTCAGGCCCCGACCTTCCCTCTTAGGGTTTTCACAGGCCTTAACGAATTTTTAGCCCCAGGCCATAACCCCCTACGACATTTCCGCCCCCTCTTTAGGCTACAAGAAAACCTTTAGGGATAGGCGCGGGCCTATTTGACCCTGTCCTCCTCTTCTGTGGGATTCTTTTCCATCTTGACCATATCCATTGCCTCATCCAACCCTTTCCTATCCTCTTTAGCCCTCTTCTTAGCCCTGTTTTCCTCCCCTCCATCCCTGGTTGGGCACTTGAATTTTTGGACTGAAAATTCGCAGGTTTCGTAAGAGAAATTGGCTCAAATTTGAGTTTTCGGGTGGCATCATGGAAAAATTTTGGCAAATTCAACAAGTGATCTTCAAGGCTTTAAGCCTATGGTTTTCTCCCTAAACCCTAATTCGTCCTCAATATTTCGTAAAAATTTCATATTCATTTCATAACATTGACATAAGTGCTATAAAATCTCATCTAAGTGACCTAAACACCTTAATAAATTCATGGTAAAAATCTAATAGTCAATGTGTGATTTTGGCATCATTTTTGGGCATAGATCAAACTTGTTTAGTAACTGAAATATCACTGCATAACCAATAGATCAGATCTGACATAATTCTAAAACAACATCTTAAGAGGTCTAAAATTTTCAAATTTTCCTATTGGCAACTTTTCTTTGGTATTCAGAAATTTTTGGCACCTTTTGGGCACACACTCTCACATTGATAGCTCATTTTTTTCATGTTTCTATTACTAGTATCATAAGTGATTCTAGATCTAAGATAACACTGAATAATTCAACATAATAAGGCTAAGAAACTCATGTAATTACTTGGAAAGTCGTTTAGTGTTTTATTGATCAATTTTGGCTCTTACATGCTTGTCAATTATTGGATCTAGAGTAATTTATTTGTTGTTGTCCTATAGGTTGTTCATTATGATTTATAGCTCATTTTTTTCATGATTCTATTACTGGTATCATAAGTGATTTTAGATCTAAGATAACACTGAATAATTCAACATAATAAGGCTAAGAAACTCATGTAATTACTTGGAAAGTCGTTTAGTGTTTTATTGATCAATTTTGGCTCTTACATGCTTGTCAATTATTGGATCTAGAGTGATTTATTTGTTGTTGTCCTATAGGTTGTTCATTATGATTTATTCTATTGAATCTAATGTTTACTTGTTTTGTGGTAGCTCTAAGACCATAAAATTTACACTAAGTAAGCACTCACACATTATAGCTCTAATCTTATTGAGTGGTTTATGTTTCTTTGGGAATTCAAATTTATTTGGTATTGAAGAGTATCTCTCTCTCTCTCTCTATTGAATTATCTTGGGTTTTAAAAATCCAATTGGCATTATTGTGTTGAACCATCTAATTCGATAAGGAACACTCCTAAGAAATCATTAGATAATTACTAAACACATTGATCGAGGTGGATATTGGTGGCCACCTGCTATTCCACTTGGGGACACACCATTGTTTCTTTCATTTTTTCAGTTTCCTTAATTTTAGCACAATTTACTATTTTTAGTAGTTTTTCAGGGCTTGAACTTCGAGAGCCGTTTCGAGGCCCGAAACGACATTTTTTGGGAAAACTGAGAGCAACATGGGTCCATGAGCCTGTGTTTCTCACTCAAAAGTTGTAGTCCACAGATAGATCTTTCTAACAAGGTATTGAGTGCGTCAAACGAAGGTCATATGCCAAAGCTACGTCCCTAGGATGTTGATGTACCAATTTACCCTAACGAGGCCCATAGTTTTGGCGCTTCATCTCCTAAGGTTAGGGTTTTGGATGTTTAGGGTTTTCCATTATTTCTCAGTAATAAATAGGCCCTTGAGCCTCATTATAACACAGTCATTAGGGGAATTTTGAGGTCTAAAATGGGCTTCCTAAGGAAATTATAAAATAATAGTGGAAATAATAAAATAAGATTTGATGACATCATCAAGTTTTAGAGCGAAAACAATTGATTGCAATCACGTTTTTTCATGTATTTCTCCTTTTTCGCATCACAGGGTGCATCGAAAGTATGTAACATGGGTACTCCTTGGATGAGGAATTAAATTTTGCATCCAATGAGTACTCCCGCTTGAAATTTGAGTAAAAACTTTGGGAGATAAGTTGAAAATATGAGTTGAAAAATAGTTTTATTATTTTATTATTTTTTTTATCTTTTTACCCTTTTACTTGAAAAATGGTGAATCATCCCCCATGGTTGAGATCATCATCTTGAATCCTATTGGTTATTATAAATTTTATTTTGGTTGTACATTTTTCTTAGGAGGCCCATTTTAGACCTCAAAATTCGCCTAATGTTAGAGGCTTGTAGCCACCACATCTCTTCTCAGAGATAAGCTACCAGTGCCCTAGGTAGTTTATTTACATTTTGTCTGTAAAAAAATTTAACTTCTTTGATATTAATTAAATGAACCGTTATTTCCATTGCATCTTCGTATTTATGGTTATATGTGTATTATGTTGTGTTCCCGCATAAATTCGGATCAGTGGTATCAGAGCGGTCTGATCTTTCTCGATCCTTCTTTGCATGTCCCCAACGAGGTCGGGGTATAAGGAGTTAAGGCTCGATCTAGTTGAACCTTTGCAAGATCAACCTCGCAAACCTCGATGGCTGCCCATCGGGGCCAAAAATAAAGACGAGGGAGCAAGAGATCCTATCAAAATATTGCTCGAGGAGGCCCTAAAAAAAAAAGGGAATGTGATGATGGATAACTTTGCCCAGATCCTTCAACCACTACCCACCAGATGGCAACCTTAGAAAGCATTCTGGATTTTGTTTATGTATTGTCTTTTATGACTTTCTGCACGCTTCAGCTGTTTAGCAAAGTGTGTTGTGTTGTTTACCACAAGGGTATTTCCGAGCGGAATTCCCACCCTCATCCTCGAGGGACTTCGAGTGCCCACTATGGAGAGGTTCTTTGAGCTGCATTTCATTATCCGACATTAGGAAAATATTCAGCCCCTATCAGCAGCGCAGTCTCCTTCAAGAATTGCGCAATCGAGGAGGGAAAATCTAATGGGGGATCATAACCCCAATTTTTGAGCTTATCATCCAGTGAAGGGAACAACCCTTCATCCGAAAAGTTAGTTGGGAGGAGTAGCAGCCATTTTCTCATCAGATCAGCCAGCCTCCCAGTATTTGCTACATAATTCAACCGTAGGGCTGCATTTTTCATCATTTCCATTTCGGGGTTATCTTGGAATTGTGCTAGAAAACCTAGATCTCTAATCCCAACATTTTCTAAGCACCCAATCAAAATATATACGCATTTCTAGTTTCCAGCAGGATTACACATTCATAGCCTCCCAGCAGTTGGTGCAGCAACAACATTTCATGTCTTGATGTTTAGGGTCATTTCATGTCTTGATGTTTAGTGTCATTTCATGCTTGTTTTGCCTAGCTTGAGTGCCTCTTTCTCAAGCCCTTGTACTTCATTTCTGCTATTGCATATAATAAAATGGCTCAGTGATCTGCTCATGTATTTTATGTGTTGATGTTTACTGCATTTTCCATTTTTATGTTCTATATTCATGTTTTTCCTATTAGGAATATTACAGTGATATGAGAGCATGAAATTAGCTCAGCCTGTGGGGCACTACATATATGACATCTAAAGAAGAAGAACCTCTTACAGACCGGTTGAAGTGGTATATTAATAGAGGTCACAAGTTTGATTACACAAATAATGAATAAGACAAAGGAAAATCTCCAATATCAGGAGAAATGGATGAGAAAGAGTTTCAAAAGCTTCTTCTCCAAACTATGCAGGATATTGCCAAATAAATCAAGGAGACGATGGTGGAAAGACAAAAGGAAACCTCGTGAGGGTTACAACATAGGGAAAGTTCTGGCACTTCACATCATTAGAGTGAGCAACCGACAGTGCAACAAGTCTCAAAATGCTCCACCATGCCTACCTTCCTAGCAATAAGAAATGGCACTCGAGGACCCCAAGGTCAGGAGGCTCTTGCTGATTACTTTCTAGAATATGAATCTCAATCTCAAAGTTTCAAAGAGAATCTGAACTTCCAAGAGTTATGTGAGATCAAGGATAATAGGAGACCCCATAATAACAATAGAAGTGAAGGGCACATGCAGAACAATTTTCTGCAGCGTACTATGGGCATATTCTTTCTACCTACTTTTGACGGGTCATCGAAATGCACATCCAAGGCTTAGGTGGAAAAATTAGAAATATATTTCCAGCTGAACCAAGTATCATAGATTGAAGCTATTAAGATAGCCACGTTGCACCTTGAAGGTGAAGCAAATGAATGGTGGTTTCACGGTCTATCTACATTGGGGCATCTAGGTGTGACTACATATGCAGAATTCACTCGGAGATTGGTAGAAATATTTGACCGACGAGATCCAGAGGCACACTTTGTTCAGCTAGCTAAGCTCAAGTAGTCATGAAATATGAAGACCTATATCTCTGAATTCCTGAAACTTTCCATCATGGTGCCAGATCCGTCTACAACTAGTAGAATATACATGTTCATTGATGAGCTAGCAGAGCCCTT